>JAYESA010000014.1:135458373-135463373 GCA_036927795.1 Iris macrosiphon
CGGGGCATGATGCTGTGCCACAGGTGGTCTAGCTCTAACTCTCCGATCCTGTGCTCCACCAAATGGAGGTACAGTGGGACAATCTCACAGCTAGTGAGCAGCGGATCCACATAAGAGACACACCTTCAGTCTCCTCCTACAAATATTCCAAGTGTGTCCTACCTTCCTGTAGTAGGCACAAGTGTCACTCTCTGGTCCTGACCCTGCTGCGCTGTCTTCTGCACATAGGGAAGCTTAGCCGGTCCCGCACTACCACTCGTACTACATGAATTATCCCTGCCTCTCTTGGACTTGAGCTACAAGTCATCCTCTTTCCTCTGAGTGTCCCCTACGATCTGCTCGAAAGTCGCCTCGCGGTCACTCCTAGTCAAAGAATTGACCGCAATGACCAAGCCCTTGCAAAACTTTTTTGCCTTTGCCGCCTCACTCAAGCCCTCCACAAATATTTCCAGACTGCAGAACTTCGCTGCGTACTCATCCACTAGCATGCTCCCCTGGATGAGTGCCTCGAACTAGCTCTCCAAAGCACTGAGCACCACATCTGGGAAAAATTTCTCCTTAAAAAGCCTCTTGAAAGCCTCCCAAGTAAGCCCTGGTGTCGCGATCCTCATATCAGTGTGATACCACGTCAAAGTGAGGTCGAACATCTGACTGTCCGCTGCCTCTATCTGCATACTGGCTGGAATCTGTGCCAGCCAAAAAATCCCCTCAATCTTCTCTATCCAGTCATTCGCATACATGATCCCTTCTGTACCCCAAAACTCCTTGGACCATATCCTCTGGAAGTCAATGATACTGCCGGGCCTCGGATGCTGAGTCTGTTCTGCCTGTGGCTGGATCTGACCCACTCTGTCCACTACCGTCATGGCCACCTGGTGGGCTTTCTCAATGCCCAGCCTCATCACATCCACCTGGCGGTGCTGCACGTCCATCATCTCCCTGAAGAACGCAAACAACTGCGCGATGTCTACTGGTGCAGGAGGTGGTGGAGGCACCACCGGAACGACTGGGGTAGTCCCCGGATCTACAAGTGGAGGAGGATCCCCGAGAGAAGCAGATGCTCCCTCAACCGCAGGAGTGGTGAATGGAACGATAGCAGCTGCCTGAATACGAGCTGGACGAGAGGTAGCAGACCTCTCGGTGGCAACTGTTGGAACGGTATGATGGGATCATGTCTTCGGAGGCATCCTGAACACAGATCAAAATAAGTCAATACAGTATAAGATACGATATCATCAAGAAGGACAGTAATATTTCAAAAGAAAGCAATTTCAGAATAATTAGATTGGAATTGTTCCTAGTCGTGATTGAGTATAATCTCATCCTAGATCCTATATCCTAGAACAGGCTCGCAGCAGTACAACTAAATTGTTGTACTACCATGATATCGCACTAATTGCGAAGCTCGAAACCTGCGTGGGCCGCCACCAAAAATGTGTCATGATCCGCACCCGAAAAATTGAGCATGAGTCGTGGGTACGTCCAGCCTACGCCACAACATCGACGGTAGAACGCTGTCTAGGTCTACTATCTAGCTAATAATCTCACACAATAATATAAGTATCTGTCAAGATCTCAACTCCAAACGGAGGAGCAATATGATAAGGATAACACAAATACTCAATCATGATCTAAGCACGATAAGATAACATAGAAGTCTAACCACTACAAAGTCCACACAACAACTACTACTAAAGCAACAACAATAATAATAATACAACAATATCCAGAATCAAATATAATACAAGTCTCAACCCAAAAGCCGGGGATAAATCCGGTACCAAAAGCTAATAAATACAATAACTTAGGTCCTAGTGATCCCGGCTACCAACCCGAAAATTACTCCTGAACTAGGGGGTCCCTGTCTACACCATCGACAGGGTGAGGTCCATAAAACATCGGACTCTAATCTTCCAGATCCTCTGAAAAATATATCCAGTCAGGATTGGAGCAAGTACACCTCTAATAGCAGTTCCAATTAAATGATAAAAACTATAAAGAAGTTGTAGCAAGTAGCAAGGTGAAGGAAATGAAGTATGAACAAGAAAATATATATATCTATCAACTGGTGCATAAAGGTAAAGATGCATGAAAATCAAAAGCAAGATAGTAATAACTGCAGGATACAAGAAATCTAAACTAAGAGCAAGTGTGTGCACAATGACGTGAGTCCAGCAAGAATAAATGTAATGAGTCAAGTCCAGAAAGTATAAGTGAGACCAGTCAAGAAATGCAAGAGAGTCCAGACTAGAAAGAATAAACTCGTGTCTTTAAAATACCTGTTTCGACATGTAAATGGCTAGGGGTAAGTACGGCTCACTGTACACTGGGTGTGCGGCTACTATCATTCCAGATTAGACCAGAGGGGGTAATTCCAGATAAGAATATTTACATCTCTACTAGAGTATTTCTCCGTACCGACTAGTACAAGTGAATCCAAGACCCGACACGTAAATCAAGTATGAGTCCAGCCAGAAACATGAGTGATGCCTGTAGTGATTTCTGATGTGATGCCAGTAGGTGATTCCAGAAATAGAGGCCAGAAATATAAAATATACTTGTCACAAGTAAATGAATCCAGAAATACTAGTCCGTGTCGTGCCAAAAAATCAGATAATACTATATTAGAAGTTGAGTGATAATAATCATCAGATAATAAAAACTATCAGAGAATGTACTCGCCTGACGTCCTGAGCAACTAGCGATCCGAACTGGCGTCGCAAGGACCTATTACGAAAAGCAAGAATAAACGGGGTTCTAAAGAGTTAAACAGATATAAAATAACTAAAAATAAGCTTCTAGGGTTGTTTTAGGTCAAACAGGTCAAACCGGTGAAATCTGGGTCAAAAAGTTAACCAGGTGTCCAAAAAGTCAACTTTGGGTCAAAACTAGGTCAAAAGTTGACTTTGGCGGTCAACCGGGGCAACCACGGTCAACTCTAGGTAAAACTAGGGTGTCACGCCCCAGTCCCAAAAATATACGGAACTAGGCCACGTGTCACTGGCCAGCTGACACGTCACTAAGGGATTACCCAATTTAATGGACCCGAAGTGATGTGCTACGCTGTCCTAAAATACTACAAGTCTAAATACAGGTAAATCTATCTCATCCACAAGAATAACAGGGAAAGTACTGAATATATAGATGCTATATCTGAAATATCATATACAACCCAGATAAAGTCAGGTGGGAACAATCCCACTACAAAAAGTAAACAGAAGTAAAATAAGATAAACTAGCACAACATCCTCAAATATGCAGCTCCAACTCCAGGGGTACTCAGGTAGACTCTGACGGCATCTCCTCTAACTCCATCTCAAAGGCATGTCCAGACTCCTGTCCAAGTCCAGGTACTGTGGGGTGGGATGTCTCAGCTAAACCTGGCAGGGAACCAGGTCCTCAGAGGGACGTAACAAGATACAGGAAAATAACATGCCATGTATGTAAATACTGAATAAAAATTACTGAATAAAATAAATACAGGGTGCTAACCATCTAAGTGAAATGCAATTTGAGACAACCTAGTACGTATGGGAAATGTGTGGCTAGACATATGCTGACGTAATTCACCAATCTGTGGTGACTGGCTAGTATATGCCACATATGCCCCCGTTCAAGGGCACTATACAATTTTCCATCTACGATGAGAATGGTCACCTGAATATATATATATATCATCCGTATCACTCCGTCGAGTGCGGCACATGGTAAAGAGGTGGGTGTCCCATACGTATTTTAGTCGTTCTCCCCGCCCAATGTAACTAATGCCAGTCGTAATTTTCCTGATTTATTCTAATCCGTGATGCGGGTCACACGTACTGGTAGCTAACCAAATACGCAGCTCACATCCCAATATGTATTGTAACCATGTTGCGTGTTCCCGTGATAGGGTCTAGGAGAATATCAGGATATCCTCACAGTTGTTGGTAGGTCTGTAACTACTAAGTTGATTACACGAAGTCAACGTATCTGTTGACTGTACCCAAGGCAATCTCAGATACATACTGTTATATGTAATTTCAGGAGCAGTATCATATGACAATAATTGAATTTAAATAAGAACATTTAACAGTTAATATTTAAGCAGTAAAAACTTGGCAAGGTATACTTGCCTACTCCCTGATAATGTTGATAACCTGATCTCGCAGTCAGGTTTTGAGGTTGCTGGTGACAGGGGGTCACTGGCTGTGCTGAAGGTGGTTTCTGTTAAAATAGACAGGGTTCGTGAATATCAAGGCTGTAATATAAAGCATATATATATACTTATATACATATATATAATATATATATATATATATATATATAGTATGTATATATATAGATATAATATATATAGCAGTATATATAGTATATGAAGAACAGACAAATGCAGGTATATAGTAGCAGGGTATATCCACTGCTATAGATATATAATACAATATTATCAGGGTGTATCCACTGATATATAAAAGTATAGTAGTCAGGGTATATCCACTGAGATATATATATAATAATAATCAGGGTATATCCACTGATAATATATATATATAAATAAAATGAAATGACAGAGCAGAATTTAAATACATATATAAATACTGTACTACCCAACAAATATAATATCAGGGTCTATATGTGACCACTGTTATATACAGTATAAATATTATCAGGGTCTATAGGTGACCACTGTTATATATATAAATAAATTGAAGACAGTGCAAGAATTAAAAATATAAATATAAGCTGTATTATCCAGCAATAATATTTATTATTAATAATAATACATAGTATAAATATAACATATTAATAATATGTTATATTATATACATATAGATAATATATATATATATATATATATATATATATATATATATATATATATATATATAATAGGTGCAGGAATTTAAGTGCAGAATAAATAAAAGAAAAAGAGTGCATAGTATACATATATACATTATAGTAGAAATTATATAACATATACAAATATGTTATATATATAAGATATATATAGTATACATACTATA
>JAYESA010000014.1:135468373-135472847 GCA_036927795.1 Iris macrosiphon
TATTCTAGTAACTGATGACACGTATCGCGTAGACAGTGATTCTTACGTGCGTTCAGATCCAGGATTTATGCCATTCTCAGTCATGGCCTATTTCTTACACATAGTAGTGCTCTGCGCGTAAACAGTAAAATAAGTGTATTTGACTTGTACTTACACAAATGTCCATTTGTTAGCTATTACAACATGAATGACTATAAATAGCTTGGGATTTAAGCTTCCAAGACACATTGAAAGTCTTGATTCTTATGCTAGAGCCTACTTTTGCCAGTTTATCTTCTCCAAAACATTGTGAGCTCGAGACTTAGCAATTTTTTCCATCAACGTGCTGGGTAGTCAAATGAGTAAAGCGATCACGCATCGATCGGATCTCCATCTCTACTCTTCACCAAATTTGTTGTTTTCTTTTGCTTCTACTTAGAAAAATTCTTGTTGTAAGAAGTCATTCTTTGTACTTAGAAGCAATAATATAAGTTTTTCTTAAATGAAATTGTATTCTTTTTGTTATGTAAAACAAAGGTGTTAAAGTTCAAGCATACAACAAAGTAACAGACTTATAAAGATGTAATTATACACTAGAATTCATTCGACATGAGTCTTAGAAGCATAGTCCAATCTGAATTTAAAATTTTTATTATCTTTATTCTATTTTTGGAGATTAATAATGTAATTATATGTTTGAGTCGTAAATGATATTGTGTGATCTGTAATAAAAGTTGAGAAATATTTAATTTATTAGGTCATTATGTAACTTTTAATTACATGTAAATAAAAAAGGTTTTAGTTTTATTCTTAAATATTTCTAAATGTTTAGCTACTTGGAATACTATTTTAAATAATTTATATACTAAATAATAAATATCAAATTATATTATCTAATGGGTCATCGTTAAACCTTCTTGTATATGATTTAATGTCGACTGTATATGATTTAATGTCGACCTCCTGCCATCGTTAATAGTAGACGCAAAATAATCAACAAGCTGTTGCTAAAAGGTGTCGCCTAATATTCTGCGTCGATAACTGTCTGATATTAATATGGTTAGCTACATAAGTAACTAGCCAAAGCCAAAAGTTGTCGCCTAAGATTAGGCGTCGGCTCTACGCATCGTTAATTATTTTAGCCACATCAGCGAACAGTTATCGCTAAATGGTGTTGCAAAAGTTTGGAAATGGCTTGAACCCTGTCATTAATATGTTTAGCCACCCAAGAAACAAGCCGTCGTTAAAGGGCGTTACTAAATATTTTTGTTAGCCACTTGCCGTCATTAATAAGGTTAGCCACGTAGGCAAGCAGTCGTCGCCAAAGAGTGTTGCTAAAAAATTAGCGTTGGGTATTTATCGTCGCCAACTTTTATTTGTCATCGCAAAAATTCATCTTGCGACTACAAAATTAAATTTGCGTCTTTCTAAGATATGTCTATTATTATATCTAACAATATTGTCTTTTATGATTTCTTTTGTTTGCATCATAAAGTTTTGATGTTGATTTTTCAAATATCACACAATATAACAAGTAAAAACTAAGGTTATTTAGTTTTATGATCTCGTATAATATTAGAAATTTGAGATTATGTCTCCATAATGTCCATAATAGGATTTGGGTCTCGTCCTAGGGGTGGACTTGGCTGATCGTTGAAAATGGAGACCTAAACTAAAATTATGAATATTATACGAGACCCTAAAACTAAGCAAAAATTTACGAGGGTTGTGTGACTTGGGTTATTTAAGTTTGCATGGTGGGAGTTGTGTGACCTGTGTTACTTATATTTTTTTTATGAGCAATTGAGAATAAGACTTGTGATATCGTTGTTTGCTTCTATTTTGATCTCAACATCCATACAACCCTCCCGACTGCAGTTTCGATGTAGACGACTTCATAGACATCGTGTATCATCAGATTTCTCTTGTCTCGGTCGATTGTTGAGTGCTTGCAACTCAAGAATCTTCGAGATTTGGGTGACTACTGAGATCAAGATAGAAGCAAATAACAAATATCACAAGTCTCATTCTCGATTGGACATAACAAACTAAATAACACAAGCCACACAACTTCTACTATGCAAAACTAAATAATCCAAGTCATACAATCCTTATGTATTTTTATCTAGGTTTATGGTCTTGTATAATATTTAAAATTTGAGTTTAGGTCTCCATTTGGCCATGGTCAGCCAAGTCAACGTGAAGATAAGACTCCAAAACCCTATTATGGACACCATGGAGACCTAAACTTAAATTTCTAATATTATACGAGATCTTAAAACTAAATAATCCTAAAAACTAATTGTAGGAGTTTTTCAATTTCCATGTTAGTTTATTGATTTGTGTAGTAGAATAATATACAAATGTATTCCTCCACTGTGGCCAGAGATATGGTAGTGAGTATTCTAACATAATATAATATAATATAATAATAGAAAAAATTTAGATTTGAATCTCCTTGACTTGCATCTTACACTGAAATCTAAGGATGTGTTTGGGAACATTATTTTTGGAGGGAATAAAAAATTGAGGAAAAGAAAAATGGTGGAGAATAAAATGAAGTTAATTTTTTCCTTATTTGGATGGAAAAATTATTTTGTGTTTCGGCATCACCGTACACCTTTCATGACATTCGTTGTGATTGCATTGGGAATGAATGCATGCACAAATCCGAATGCAATCTAATATATAGCATTGTAGCGTGCATGTTGAGTCCGACACAGAGAATAATTTCTCGTTTGGAATCTCAAAAAGTATGAAAAAAATAAATAAAAATATTTTATTATTTGTGAGTTTAAATATATAATTACATTTAGGCCTTTTGTTTCTCAAATTATAATTTACGTTTACCTTTTTGAGGAATAGTTGGATAAATTTTTCAAATTTCTCTCATTTTCTCCATTTTAGGAAGAAGATGTGTTTAGTAGGGACCTATATAATTTTTTTTCTTCTCAAATTTCTTTCCATCTTTTTTCTCCTTACCAAATAGCATCACTGTTTATTTTTCTTCAAGTTTTTATTTTCCAACCATTTTTCTCATCTCCAAAACAAATATGTAAGATTACCAGGAGTGTCATAAAATGCATCGTTAGAGCATCTCCAACCTATTCATGGGCAATGCTAGCGTAGGACAAGTAGGATCATATACCCCCCTTAATTTTTTGAATATATATATATATATATATATATATATATAATAGGGACTATGTTTTCATATCGTTCTTCCTCTCTCTCCTGTCGGGGCATTTCTTTCCATCATTCATCATGCAACACCTCTAACTATATTTAATTTTTTCTAATTTTTTAAATGATTCATGATCTAATTGATTTTGTTCTTATTTGCTCTTAGATGACAATATTTAATTTGCTCTTAGATAGAATAAAATTGTTTGCTAGTATAATATTCTTCCTTTAAGAAAATATTAAAAATATGAAGTAAAAGTAAATTAGTGGATGGAAATAAAATAATTTTAATCTTATTTTCTCTTGAGGAAGAAAATAATATTTAATCATCGTAAGACCCTAGGATGATAAGGTTTATAATTAAAATTGTAGGATTTAAGTATGAAATTTAACTCGTCAATGGTCAAAATGATCAAAATGATCTAAAAGGCCTCGTATGACCTGACTAGAATGACGCTAAAGTTTAAGGTTCCAATTTATATTGGGTTAAAAATATGTACTTTAATGCCAATATTATTTTGATTTGGATGAAAAAAATGAGCACCGACAATAGAAAAACTAGAATAGAGGACCAATGTTAGGTATATAAAATAGAATTTTGTGACTAATTTATACAATTTTTTCATTTTTATAATATTTTTGGATTAAAAATTTTACCAGTTGATTTGATCCCGCTGTACCCAAATTTTGACTACCCTACTGTACCCAAATCCTGGCTACCCCACTGACCCTATTGTCTTGTTATGTGTTGTGATTCTTAGTTGGAATGAGACACACGACAATGTCTTTAATAGGTGATAAGATTATATTCACAAAATATAATGAGGTAGAAAAGTCTTCTCCGATGCAAAAGTATTGAGAAGACAATTTTTTTTTCCAACTTCCAAGGAAACTTCTACTCTTCTTCCTTTTTTATAAATATTTTTATTCATAATTGATGATATGGAGTTAAAATTATTTTCAAATATATTGTCTAAAACTAGACAACCAACTTTATAATATTTTTGTCATGTCATAACATATCACATTTATAATTTATTTTAATATTATATAACTTTTTAAATAAAAATTTGTCATTCCTATCAACTTTCTTCCAAACCCACACCAGGGTTAGGATTGGAGATGCTCTTAATTGCCTCTCCTTAACCTCTCCCATGATCTCTAAGATTTAAATAAAAGGAAAATAGGACACCTAAAAGACTAAGATTTAAATAAAAGGAAAATAGGACACCTAAAAGACTACCTACTTTGACCAGGCATGCATGGTAAAACACCCAACTCTCAGTCAATTGAGTTATTCAATGCCATGTAC
>JAYESA010000014.1:135472947-135557947 GCA_036927795.1 Iris macrosiphon
CGTAATTCATGCAAGAGTTTATATAAAGGCTCAAGCAATATACAACAACAGAAGAAGAAGAAAAAATAAAAGAAAGAAAAAAAGGTGGCAAGAGTGCCATTGCAACTTTGGAGAGAAGAAAGAATAATTTGATATCGTTTTGGAGAAGGAGATCAATTTGGGGTATTTCTTATTATCTTTTTTTCTTCGTGGTTGTAATCTATTTTCTTTTCCAAAGAGTTGCGGCGATCCGTGTTGGATCGGTGAGGAGCTTGTAGAGGGTGTATTTGCTTTATTCCATTAGTGGAGGTTCTTCAGGGTTAGACTCCGACCGTTCCGTAGTTTTTTTCATCTGGATTTTTTACATAAAAATCTCTTTGTCTGCAATTTGTGTTTTGTATTTTTTGGTTTGTGCGTTTTGCTCGGTTCTCTCGCAGGTACTCTTTGGTTTGGGTAACAGTTTTTGGGTTTCGTTACCAACAGTGTGGTATCAGAGCCAGGTTCTGGAATTTCAGAAGGGTGTCAGGGTTGACAGGCAAACCAGAGAGGAGAGATGGACGCGAAGCAGGTGCGTATGATAAACAAAAATGGTTTCAATTACCACTATTGGCAGAGAAAGTCCAAGCATCGGTACGAGAACTTCGAGTGCTATCATAGTGGTAAGAAGGGTCACATCAAGCGAAACTGTTTCGCTTGGAAGAGAGAGAAGAAGCGCGACAAGGGGAAGCAGGACGAGAACACTACAACGACTCCCTCAAAACATAGAGGCGATGCGATCATTGTAGGTGATGAGATTGTCATGAACCTCGCCTGCGATGATAACTCTTGGCGAGTGGAATCAGGTGCTTCATCGCACGTATCTCTCAACAGGAAACTATTTGCTACTTACACAACAAGCGACTGTGGAGTGTTGAAGATGGACAATAGAGATGTGTCAAAGGCGGTTGCCATTGGAGATGTGCATTTAAGGACAAAGATGGGTGCAGTTCTTGTTCTCAAAGATGTCCGTCATGTCCCTGATATCTGTTTCAACCTGTTGTTGGTTGGAAGGTTGGATGATGATGGTTTCTTCAATCTCTTCGGGAACAGTCACTGAAAGCTTTCCAGATGTTCGATGGTGATTGCCATAGGAAGCAAGAGGTCCGGACTCTACTATATGGAATGGAGCGCACAGGGGGCACATGAGGTGAATGCAGCTACTGATGCGTCTACTGAGTTGTGGCATAGGCGACTCAATCATATCAGCGAGAAGGGGATGAGCTACTTGGTGAACAGGAAGGTGATTCCAAAGCTAAATTCTATAAAGTTGGAGAAGTACACGTACTGTTTGGTGGGAAAGCAAAATATGGTATCTTTCCAAAGTCACCCAAGTTCAAGGGAGTCAGTGTTGCTCGAGTTGATTCACTCGGATGTCCGTGGTCCTATGAAGGTAAAATCTATTAGTGGTGCTTCTTACTTTATAACTTTTATTGATTACTTTATAACTTTTATTGATGATTATTACAGGAATGTTTGGGTCTATACCTTAAAGATCAAGGATCAGGTGCTGCCCACTTTCAAAGAGTTTCAGGCCTCTGTTGAAAGGTAGACGGGTAAGAAGTTGTTATGTGTTCGGTCGAACAATGACGACGAATATATCGATCTCTTTGATGTATACTGCAGAGAGTAAGGGATACGACACCAGAAGACTCCGCCAAAGATATCTCAACTCAATGGTGTAGCGAAGCAGATGAACTAGACGCTAATGGAGAGGGTACGATGTTTGCTGTCAGAAGCAAACTTGTCGGACAACTATTGGGGTGAGTCACTTTACACAGCTGCTTATATTATTAATTTATCTCCTAGTACTCCTTTGTAGGGTAATATGTTTGACAAAGTATGGTACGACAAAGAGCCGTCATACAATCAACTGCGAGTGTTTGGTTGCAAGGCCTTCCTGCATGTACCGAAAGATGAGAGATCCAAACTTGAGCCAAAGATGAGGCGGTGTGTCTTTGTCGGTTATGGTCGGGACGAGTTTGGCTATAATAGACTATATGACCCAGTGGGAAGAAAGCTCTACAGAAGCAGGAACGTGGTATTCGTCGAGGATCGGACCATGACCAACACTCAGAATTCTGAGATGCCTTCTGAGGCTGAGAAATTGCCTGAGTTAGAGTCATTTCGCTTCGAGAAGTTTCTAGAGGACATCGCAGAGGATCCAGTTATGGGTGAGACAATATATAAAGTTGCTCCCAACCTTGATCATCAGTCTGCTGATGGTGGTCAGGGTGATCTTCATGAGGATGAGCATGCCGATGAGGTAGTTACTGAGGAGGAGACTGTTGGTATACAACCAGCACTAGTGGTTCCATTAAGGAGGAGCGATAGAGAGCGTCGACCATCTACGAGATACTCACCGGGTAAGTATATGCTACTGACTGATGGTGGAGAACCCAAAAGTTTCACATAGGCTATGGAAGACCACTACTAGAAAAAGCAAAATTAGCGACGTATTTAGCGACGTCAGAAGAAACGTCGCTAATAATATATAAATTAGTGACTCCATATAAAAACGTCGCTAGACGTCGCTAAATGGCGACATTTAGCGACTTTTAGCGACTTTTATTAAGATTTTAAAAGATAAGTCGCTATAAGTTCAATTAAGGTCGCTAAACGTCGCTAATATGTCTAAGTTAGCGACGTTTAGCGACGTATATAGCGACATTTATATTAAAAATATTTTGCAACGTGTTTAGCGAGGTCCTTGACGTCGCTAAAATTTAATTTAACGACGTTTTTATTGGACGTCGCTAAATTTTGGTTAATTAGGGCTCGGTTTCGTTTTTCCCCATCTGTCGAAATTTCAAAAACCAAAAAATTCCCCCCCCCCCCCGCTCCGTCGACCGGCTCTCCACCGCGGCTACTCCGGCATCCCCCTCCTCCTCCTCGAGCTCTAAGTAAACCCTAACTCTCTCTCACATAGGACACATGTGACACAGACACAGACGCGACATACACATACAGACACTGACACAGACATGGGACACACACATACACACACAGACACAGACACTGATCTGGACCTAGGGTTAGGGTTAGGTTTTTTGACATGGGGTTAGGGTTAGGGTTAGGGTTAGGGTTAGGGCCGACTGGCCCGAGTCAACGAGCGATGGTGATTCATGTGCGACGACGGCGTCGACGAGGACATGGTTGGTACTCGAGTCTTGAGAATTAGAGGATGAATAAGGATTTGCTTTCTTCTTGAGGTAGAAGTTCTAGTGGTTCTTTATTTCGTTGTCGGTCCTTCCTGGTAGGTGTGTTGCTATCTTTGACTACCTGCATAATCACATCATCAGAAAGAACTATCAAGAAATTAACATCATGACAAATTGTCACGACCCGCACCCGAAAATTCGGGCACGAGTGCGTGGGTACGTCCAGCCTACGCCGCAGTGTCGGCGGTAGTACGCTGTCTAGGGCATCTCCACAGTTAAATTAACACTAGCTCATTCACAGTAATTAAACAGACAAGGAAATGAAAGGAAATGCTGAGATTTTATAACCAGAAAGTGACAATCAGATCCAGAGTTATTACAAAACCAGAAGTTAAATCGGGGACAAACCCGATTACTAAGATGAAAGGAAAACAAATAACTAAAGCTAACTACTCTGCAGGAGTAGTCTCCTGTGTGGGAACCGGCTCTACAACTGTATCACCTGCTACCTCATAGGGCCCATAATAGGTGGGGGCAAGGTTCTCATCATCGCCTAAAGCAACGGATCCAGTCAGGAAAGGAGCAAAGTATACAGTGCACAACAAGATTAAACTAAATATTTATGACAATTAGATTGAGTATCATATTGAGAATATGTATAAATATCTCAGAGTTAATGCTATAAACAGAAATATGAGAAACAAAAATAAATGAGACAGGAAATGAAACTACTACAGTCAGCAAGAACTATAACAAGACCAGAAACTATCTGTGTGAACTTGTGTTTGTTTTAGAATATATAGTTGGCATGTAGGGGTTTATAAGGCTAATCCGGCCGTCATAAATGGCTATTAAACAGGAATAATCAAGATCTGGCTGAGGGTACAGTCGCGTACCAACAGCTATTAAACACGACAAGGGGAAAGGTAAACTACATGCCTTCTAGTATTCTCCCACCCGACATGAAAAACAAGACATGAACTCCAATATTCAAGACATGAAATCCAGTATTCCTAACACTAGGTGTAATCATCAAGGGTACTAGTAAAGCAGGGAATTAATTATCATAATATAAGGATTTAACTTGAAGTGCAGGTACTTGCCTGATGTTTGGATCCAAAATACAGTTATGTTCTCGAGGAATTTCTAGAAATTACTCCGGATGCTGAAATAGATATTACCATCATGCTCAGAAGATATCAAATAGCTAGAAACGCCTGTCCTTGGGTCCAATTTGGAGACAAGGGCAAAAACGGCAGTTTCGGGTCAAAACGGGGTCCGCCGGTGGGCCCGCTTTGCACCGAAAAACGTGCCCGGGTCAACGGTCTCCAAATTCACCAAACTTAGTGTCAACAGGTCAAGAACGATGAAACGAACCCAATGGAACTTACAGATTTGGATTCTGATGAGCCGATCACAAAATCGCCCGTCGAGCGGGGCCTGTGGGGCCCACGACACGCGATTTCGTCAACGTTCTCAGAATCGAACTAAACTTGACCCACAGGACCAGCGTATCGCTATGAGTCCGATGGCGCAAGTTTCGTTTCGATCCGACGTGTGTACACAAAGTTAGGGTAAAAAACAGAAAAGTCGGATACGGGGCGATGTCCGCGGATACGCGTTGATCCCGGTGTGCACGCACACCCGAATCAGCTTCTGCGAAATTCCACACGTCCGTATCAACGCTGTGCATGTATCTGTGAAGACCGCGCGCGACCAAGTCGTCCCGTTTGGCGGGGCGTACTCAGTTCCGGGGTAAAACAGGATCTGGTTTTTCCTGTTTTTGGATCGCGGTTAGCGATCACCACAGGACGCGATGTCCCGAGCGGTTTGTCCGGGCACCGAGAGGGTCATACAGGCTTCACAACGCAATTTATAGAATCGAAATCTGAGCTACGAGCAAGAAGATACACGCACCTGAACGGGGTTTGAAAACCCGAATTCGATCGTGTCCGACACGTGTCCGACACGTGTCCAAACGAATTTGGGAAAAGTAGGGTTAGGGTTTAGTCCTGCGGCGGAGCTCCGGCGGCCTGGGGCGGCCGGGCTAAGGCGGAGGGGGATGGGGGCACGCGGCGGCGCGCGGCGGCGGCGTACGGCGACGCTGAGCGGCTCAGGCGGCGTCGGACGGCCGGAGGGAAGCTGCTGCTGCTGTTGCCGGGCTGGGGGACCGCCGGAGGAGGCGAAAGCGGCTGGTGGTCGGGCAGGGTGGTGGCGAGGCAGGCTGGGAAGCGGTGGCGGCGGCGCTGCTAGGGCGGAGGCGGGCTGACGGCGGCGAGGGGCGGGGTGGTGAGGAGCGGCGGTCGGGGTGTGCCGGAGAAGAGGGTGGTGGGGGTTTTTATAGGGGAGGAGCGGCGTCGGGGGCCGAGGGAGGCGACGCTGGGGTCGGGGTCAGGCGCAGCGGGCGAGGGCGCGTGGCCGGCGTGGCGCGGCGGCCGCGGGAGGCGGCGGCGGACGCGGGGGCGACCGGATCGTGCGGGCGACCGGGGGGGAGCGGGCTAGCGGGTGCGGGTCGGGTTCGGGTGGACCCGACCCGACCCGTTAGGGGCTGGGCCTAATGGGTTTGGGCCGCGGGCCGGGCTGGGCCGGATATATATTAAATAATAATAATAATAATAATAATAATAATAATAATAATAATAATAATAATAATAATTCAATAAATAAATAAATAGTTTTTAGGCATTTAAAAATATGTCTGAGGCCCAATAAATTCCAGAAAAATTATCCTAAGTCCAGTTTTTTATTTTACACCCAAAAATATTATTTTCATGATATTTTAATATTGTTTATTAACAATTAAAAATTATTTAATATTTGAAAACCCTGATTTTAATTTCAGAAAATTCCCAAAAAATTCCAGAAAATTGTGAAAAATTCTAATTTTAATATTTTGAAAAATCAGGGGCTTACACAAATAAAGCTCCAAGAGTGATTATGATTGTTCAAAATAAAAAGGTGAAAATAATCTCTATTTGAATCTCTGATTGCTCCAAGGCAAGGCACGGCACGGCACGGTACGGTACGGCACTGCACTGCACTGCACTGCACTGCTTGATTGTATCTTATTTTTCGGTTGAACGTTCAATATGATAGAAAGCAGGATCATGAGTTGTTGGTAATTGGAATGGTTAGAGTGTGTGTGAGAGTGTTATTGAAGTATGCAGGGAGGGTATATCAAAGTTGAGGGTATCATAGTGGTGTCCTATGTTAGCAGCAAATGAGTGAGGAGATGGTGTATACTGATACAAGTGTATCAGTGAGCGCGCGTGACTCAAGTTGGGTTTTAGATGTGCAATGGTGAATATGTGAGGGGCTTGAGTGCCCACAAGCACATAGATTAAGGTACACATATAAGCATGGCAAGTAGAGATAACAGCAACAGTGAGCACTGCTTACTAGCAGTGAGCAGGGGGAGACTTGAGGCACATCAGCCCAATGTGCATTGGAGCATGCTGAGGTAAGTTAGTGAGCTAGGAGTGTGGTTGGGGGCAGCTGCAGTTCTGTAGTATGGCACACTATCTATAGTGTGTTGACTGCACACTTATAGTGCAGTTCATAGTGCTATGGGGTTGGGGGTAGCTGCAGTTTTGATAAATGAAAGTATGTATTATATCAGTTATGATTTTTATAGTACGGTTAAGTTATGAAGTTAGGTGATAAACCACTGTATGTAATAATTTATATGATACATACTGTCATTTTTGCAGAAGTATCTAGAAATTGATATGAATTACTATCTGCGTCATCGTTCGTGGATGTACAACCGTCATCCTGATGACATGTGCGGTATACAGGATGAATTCATTGAGGGTGTACAGCAGTTCCTGCAGTTCACCAAGGCGTTCCCTCAGTACATGGACGGTACCAAAATTAAGTGTCCGTGTGTGAGATGTCGCAACAGAAAATATCATCCAGAAGTGGAAGTCACATATTATTTGTACTCGAAGGGCTTCACGTCGAATTACTATCAATGGACCGCACACGGAGAACTTGTGTCTCTAGCATCAGAGTCAGAGCATTATGTGGAGCCGTGTATGGATGTCCACGACCACGATGCTTATGACGACGGGTGGGTGAACATGGTTTATGATGCGGCGGGGCCTAGTTTCAATCCGGACAATTATGATGCGGCGGGACCTAGTTGCAATCCGGACAATTATGATAAATTTTCTGAAGATGGTTGAAAATAAAATATTTTGCCTGTAGAATGTAACTATATTTTGACTGTAGAATGTACTATTTTAACGAATATATGTATTATATTTTAACTGTAGAATGCTTTGATATATGCATCACATTTTGACTGTAGAATGTACTATATATTTGTATTTTTCTATATTCATCATATGTTGTTATCAGGTATGACAGGACGATGCGGTGGATTCGGCAGGTCCCGAGGTAGACAGAGTGCTCCTCCGGTACTGCCTACTGTTGGTTCCGGATCATCGTCGCCCAGTACTACAGTATATCGATCACTCACATCTCCGACTGTTGGGACGAGTAGTTCCAGGCGTGATAGTACTCCCTCGTCCAGCGTTCCTCCTGCTGACGGAACCATGGGGACAGATGCGCATGTCGAGGAGGTCGTGCCCATGTTGTCTCAGCATCAGCAAGATCCTCCATGCGTACCTCCAGAGGAGACGAGGACAGAGATTTGGGCCGACGGTACAAAGTAAGTCAATTAGATGGTTTAACATAATATATATCGTGTATTTCTTTATTCATCGTATATTGACTTTTTTGATCAAAATAATTATCTCTGTATAGATATTGTCCATCGTCGGTTCAGAGACGCCTGGGCCAATTTCTGAGGAACAACTACGGTGGCCCTTGGATCAACTACTCTGAGGCTCCAAAAGAGAGGAAGGCATTCTGGTTTGCACATTTCCAGGTAAAAGTATATTAAATAAATCCTTTAATTTATGCATATTATATAACTTATCTGTGATGCTCACTTACTAAATTATTTATTATAACAAACATATTTCTATCCTCCATACCGGGCCGAGTTGATCGAGCGGCTCTTTCCTACCGTTGACGCCAAGCTTATTCGAGATGCTCTGGATGACCAGAAGGCTCGTGATCATGCTGGAAAACCGATCCAAGGTTGGATCACGCCTGAGCAGTGGACTGCGATGAGGGCTAGATTCGACGATCCGAGCTACAAGGAAAGGTCTGAGAAGGCCAAAGCGGCTAGGCGGAATGCTGCCAAGTGGTGTGGTGGCTCAATTCCGATGACGGAACATTTCTGCCGTTTGGTATATTTTTTATTTTAAAATATATTATTTTAATGTAAGTACCATAAAATGGTAGTAGAAAAAAATATTTAAGTTTAGTACTAAATAATATATTTTTAACAGGTACAAAGGGGTGATGATGCAAACATGGTGACCGTCTTCTTGGCCACCCATCGCAAGGACGGAAATCTCATTGACGAGAGGGCATCGCAGACCTATGTAAGTATTACTTTACTTTGTGTTAATTTTAATATAACTTAGGCAATTATCGAGTTTCCAAACCTTTCTATACCGAGTATCTTAGGCTGCGTGAGCGGGCGACTGCTAGTGCACCTAAACCTGGAGAGGCTGATACTTCCTCGCAGCCCGCTCCAGCTCCGTCAACGGACGACCTGTGGGTGACCGTAGCTGGTGGTCTCCAGAGGGGTACGTACTACGGTACGGGATCCTATGGCACCCTGGTTGCGACGCAGTCATCTAGGGCCTCCCTGACAGCTGCGCATTCCACACAGCCCTCGCAGTCGTCGGCCAGAGTCCAGGAGGCCGTTGACCATCAGATTGCGTCTCTACGTGACGAGTTGCTACGAAGGATGGAGGAGCAGCCCCGGTCCCAGCCGCAGGCGGATGATCCGACGCTCATCGCATGATTCGATATGCTCGACCGCAGCATCACGGAGCTCCAGAATTTGACAAATGATATTAGAGCCTCGACAGACTGCAACATCATGGAGCTGCAGGCATCACAGCTATAGATGGGCGAGAGGCTGACGATGATGCAGGATTCAATGGTTCATAGCAGTACGAGACTGTTATCTACCATGGATTCTTACAACCAGCGACTCGCAGACTTGAAGCGGGTACGGCCTCCTGGTGCGCCTATATCGACACAGACTCCACCGACGTCACTGCCTTCTCCATCGACATCGGTGTCGATTCCACGGGACCAGTATGAGCTGTTCTTATCCTTCATGCGCGCCGGTGGTCAGCCTCCTATAGATTCGCAGTAGTATAGCTAGTTGTTGGATATTTGTATTTTTTGTATTATTTAGGATGAGATTGTATGGATATATATTTGCCGTATTCTTTACGATGAGATTTGTTGGATGCTTTTTTTTCTTCAAATTTTATTATATTATTCATATTAAATATATTATTTTACCGGTGTTGAGTATTCAACCCAAGGGGGTTGGCAAACCCAGAAATTCAACGGAGGGTTGCTCCGGGTCTATTTGTACAGATTGTGATTTAATAAAATGCAGGAATAATAGTTTGGAAACAATTTAGTATTCTTTTTTTTATAAAATTAGCGACATTTTTAGCGACGTTTAGCGACGTGTATACACGTCGCTAATTAGCGACGTTAATATACGTCGCTAATGACGTCGCTAAACATGTCGCTAAAAATGTCGTTGTACGTCGTAAATTGCTGACATGGCAGTATTGCCAGGTCATTAAAGACGTCGTTGTAACGTCGCTATATAAGTCACTAATTAGCGACATTTAGCGACGTTAATTAACGTCGCTAATTAGTGACGCTACGTCGCTAAACGTCGCTAATTTTAGCGACACATTTAAGTCGCTAAAAAACGTCGGCATAGCAACGTTTAGCGACATTTTTTCTTTTAGCGACTTACTTTATTCCGACTCCTTTAAAACGTCGCTAATTACGTCGCTAAATGTGATTAGCGACATTTTTTGGTCATTTAGCGACATTTTTAAACGTCTATAATTTAACTTTTTCTGGTAGTGGACGAACGCATGCAGGAGTAGATGGAGGCCATGCAGGAGAAGATGAGTTCCTTGGAGGCCAACTCTACTTATGATCTGGTGCGGTTGCCAAAGGGCAAGAAGGCTTTTAATAATCGATGGGTGTTCAGAGTTAAGCGGACAGATGATGCTACTCATCCTCGATACAAAGCGAGGCTGGTAGTTAAAGGCTACGGTTAGCGAAAAGGCGTAGATTATGGTGAGATCTTTTCGCCAGTCGTCAAGAAGACGTCTATTCGGGTGGTGCTAGCATTGGCAGCCAATTTTGACTTGGAGGTCGAGCAAATGGACGTAAAGAAAATATTCCTCTATCACGTCCCAATCTTCAACAAGCTCAATCGTCCCCGCTGAACGTAAATCACCATGTTGTAGCGCTCCCGCAGAAAAATTATTCTCATCGAGATGTAACATATTGGTATCAAAGCGAAGGACCAAGTCCGAGAAAATGAACCGGATGGTCTGATACCAATATGTCACACCCCAATCTCCCGCAAGCTTAATCGTCCCCACTGAATGTGAATCACTACGTTGCAGCGCTGCCGTGGGACAAACGTACGGCATCACGTCCTGATGAGAATGACTGTCCTGCGAAAGTGCTATAATATGGTGATTCACATTCAACGGGGACAATTAAGCTTGCGGAAGATTGGGGCGTGATATCCTCTACGATGATCTTAAGGAGGAGTTGTACATGGAGTAGCCAGAGGGATTCTGTGAGAATAATAAGTCATACTTGGTCTGCCAGTTGAGGAAGAGCTTATATGGTCTGAACCAGGCTCCGAGGAAGTGGTACAGGAAGTTCGAGTTGTTTATGGGGGAGCATGGTTATGCACGGGCGACGTCGGACCATTGTGTATTTGTGAGGTACTTTTTCGAGAATAATTTTATCATTTTACTACTCTATGCTGATGATATGCTACTGGTGGGTCGAAATGCTACTAGGATAGCGGAGTTGAAGCGCCAACTGGGTACGGCCTTCTCTATGAAGGATTTGGGCGTATCAAAAACTATTCTTGGAATAGAGATCAGCCGAGAGAGAGAGAGAGAGAGAGAGAGAGAGCTGCTACACTTGTCCCAAAAGAAGTACATTCACCGGGTACTTCAGCATTTCAGGATGGAAGGGTCGAAGAAAGTGAGTAACCCCCTTGCGGCTTACTTTAAGTTCACTGAGAAGTATTTTCCATCTACCGAGAACGAAAATGAAGATATGGAGCGGATTCTATATGCCTCAGCTATGGGGAGTCTTATGTATGATATGGCTGTGTACGAGGCCAGACATCGCACATATAGTTGGCACAGTTAGCAAGTACACTTCCAATCCTGGAAGGGTACATTGGAGTGGGGTCAAGTGAATTTTATGATACCTTCAGGGCACGGCCGATTGGAGACTTTCTTTTGGTGGTGACGAGCCGAAGCTGGTTGGGTATACCGACGCTGATATAGCTGGAGATGTAGAAACAAGGAGATCGACTTCGGATTATGTGATAATGTTTGCTGGTGGAGCAGTATCATGGCGGTCGCGATTGCAGAAGTGTGTTGCCTTGTCGACGACAGAGGCATAGTACATTGTAGGAGTTATTGTGGATGAAGAAACTGTTGCAGGAAATTCGGCTAAAGTAAGAGCAGTATCTTTTGCTTTGCGATAGTCAGAGTGCTATTCACCTTGTGAAGAACCAGATATTTCATAGCCGGTCTAAGTGCATTGATACCTGGTATCATTGGATACGGGATGTGATTAAAAAGAAGCAAGCAACGCTTGAGAAGGTTCATACAGATGACAATGGAGCAGACATATTCAAAAAGGTTCTACCAAGGAGAAAGTTTGAGTACAGCAGGCGGATCGTCGGGATGACGACACCCTCCACATAGTTGTGAAGGGAAAGATTTGTTAGAGTGGGTGTGGTTCCCAACCTATGTGGAGAATACCCAGAGTGCGACGAGCGTCATCCGTGTGTCGAAAAAGCTCGGAAAGTGCATCGAGCGCCGTGTATTGAAACATTTATGGTAAGCAAATAATATATGGGATTTTCATCTTTGCCTTTAATTATATATTTATGATTGGATCTTTCATTTATTAACTTTCCATATAATTGGATTTCCAACTTATGGCAAGTCAATTTATGATTTAATTTTTATTAAATATATGATTGAATGTAATTGAATTTTCATAAATATTTTTGGCTCCCATATATATATTTTCATATGGAAACCCTAATTCATGCAAGAGTTTATATAAATGCTCATGCAATATACAACAACAAAAGAAGAAGAAAAATAAGAGAGAGGAGAAAAGGTGGCAAGATTGTCATTGTAACTTTGGAGAAGAGAAAGAATGATTAGATGCCGTTTCGGAGAAGTAGATCAATTTTGGGTATTTCTGATTGTCTTTTTTTATTCGTGGTTGTAATCTATTTTCTGTTCCAAAGAGTTCGGTGATTCGTATTGGATCGGTGAGGAGCTTGTAGAGGGTGTATTCTCTTTATTTCATTAGTGGAGGTTTGTCACGTCCCAGTCCCAAAATACGTAGGACTAGGAATACGTAACAAGTCCAGCCGTATGTATACGAACTCCAATATATGAAAATCATATACACACGTACGATGTATATCAATATTCAATCCAACAGTAGTAATATACTGTCACAACAAGTGACAAAGAATCTATATCTCATCCACAGCACAAATAATAAGTAGAAATAAAGAGCTGAATAATATTTGAATATCAAGATGAGTATCTAGTCTGATAGTCGGATGGAAACAAATCCATTACAAAACTACTATACTGAAGTAGCAACAAAATCTCTAAGCAGTAGAAATAAATCACAGATACGCAGAGGTTAAGACCTCCTCAGTCAGGTAAGTAGAGTCAGGTCCAGGTCCGTACTCCTGTGGATACTCCTGCTCGTCCATATCTGGAAAGGGACCAGGTCCTCAGAGGGACGTAATAAGATACATAATAATATGCCAATAAGTACTAAAAAATAAATATCCAATGGGTCATCTAACCGTCTAAGTGAATGTAGTTTTGAGAATAACTTTCTAACACGTGGGCTATCTGGCCATAAATAGGATTGGCATGATTCTCTCGAAGAATCAGGGGCCTACAAGCATGCCGTCCTTTGAATGGCAGAGGTCGCCTTCAATATATAGGGTCATCAAGACCGCGTATCTCTGGTGGAGCATACGGGTAACAAAGAAAAAAGTGCAAAGGAGCCCAAACGCCTTACTTGTTGTTCTTCCCACCCCATGCTCTAAGTATGTCACATCCATGACACGATTTGGCTCATAGCCTATCTTTAGTACCCTGGCCAATCCTACAACCAAATGAGGACAAGGATTGGACCACCGTACTACAATAGACTATGTTCAGGGACCTCTAATAACTGCTAAGTCTTCTAGCATACAAAGTTTCTATCAGCAGTTATCCCTAACGCATGGCTCATACGTACAGGAGGCAAGGCCTGTCACGCAGTCCGTGATCTATATGAGACTCACACTCATGTAGCAGCTATGTCACGGCCAATGAACCTAAAGATGCTTTATGATAATGGGGTGGTCTCATAAACAAGGTCAGTGCATATATATAATAAAAATTTATCCCGACGACACCGTCGTTTGCACCCAAGTTTCCTTGGACGCGCAATTTATATAGCAGATAAAAATAAATGAACTAAATAAGCAAAAATAAAACATGCATGCATCATATGGAATATAAATAGTACAATGGCAAGGTATACTTGCCGAGCAAGAGTTCTGTAGAGTGCAAACGTCTAATATTGTGTTAAGTTTAGTGTAAGAAGTGGGATTAGGTTTCGGGAGAGTTATAATATATATAGAGAATAAGAGGCGGTGGGGAATATTTAGTGGTCTCAAAAGCCACTGCTGTTGCTGTTTCTTTCTTCTTTGTTTTGGGTTTCGATGGAGGAGAGTTTAGTAATAATAGATTAAGAGGCGGTGGAATAAGGCGGTGGTGTTGCTGCTGATATTTTTCTTCACACGCGCGGAGAAGGGAAAGCAAAGTTGGTTTTTGCTACTGCTGTTGTTGATATTTTCCTTCTCCTAACGGATCCAGGTAGGGGTTACACGGGTAGTGGGTTTAGGATAGAGGGTTTGGGTTTCGGGTTGAGATCCAATAGGAATTTATTTGTGTATACCATTAAGCTAGCAACTGTCCAAATGGTCTCCCACTACTAGAATAAGCGGGATTAGCGACGTTTTTTAGCGAATCCATGTAAAAAACATCGCTAATTTAGCGACTCCATGTAAAAATGTCGCTAGACGTCACTAATTGGCGACATTTAGCGACGTTTAGCGACTTTTATTCAGTTTTTAAAAGATTAGTCGCTATAATTTCAATTTAGGTCGCTAAACGTCGCTAATATATTTTATTTAGCGACGTTTAGCGACGTTTTTAGCGACGTATATATTTTTGGACATTTAGCGACGTCATTAGCGACGTTTAGGGCTAAAACGTCATTATTGGCGTCGCTAAAAACGTCGCTAAATTCTAAATTAGCGACGTCATTATTGGCGTCGCTAAAACGTCGCTAAATTTTTTACTTAGGGCTGATTCCCCCCATTTCCTTCGATCTCTCCCTCTCCCTCTCCCAAATTTCAAACTCGTGCGCGCGCTCTCGATCTCTCCCTCTCAGGCTCCTCCTTCCTCCCTCCGACGACCCCCCTCGGCCGCGTCCTCCCCCTCCGACAGCATCCTCCCCCCTCCTCCTCCTCCTCTAGGTAAAACCTAACTCTCTCTCTCTCTCTCTCTCTCTCTCTCTCTCTCTCTCCTCATTTGGTATGGACATAATTTTTTGGGCTGAGTTTGCTCGTGGAGGAGTCCTCATCTACCGCCTTGCCAAGATCGACGCCGTGAAGGTGAGATCGATCACTCGCTCTCATCAACTCGGGTCGTGATGACGGCGCCGACACAGTGATTTAAGCTCTCAATGTTTGATTGATGCAGGAGGAACAAATGGCTATATTTGAAGCAAACGAATGTGGAAGCCAGCCCTTGACATGGGCCCAAACCAGAAGCATGGTTCCCACTCATAAGGTGATTTTGCTTCACATTTCCCTTTCCTTCCCATTGTGTATATGTATGTACCTAAGGTTATGATTGGCCATGGGAAACGAAAATGTTCTCAAATTTTAATTCTTCTTCTTATAATCAAGGTTATACTAGAGACTTTGAGAATGGCAAGCATCATTTCATTCACATTTAGAGAGGCTGTGACTGATGTCGAATACAAAGGTTAATTATCTCCTTCTTCTTTTTCGCAAAAGTTTTCTTTTTTAAGGAATTAATAGGCCATGATTTCGTTCCGTCCATATTTGATGTAAATTAATTGTTGCAGATTATCTTATCCCAAAGGGGTGGAAGGTGATGCCTCTGTTCAGGAACATACATCACAACCCAGAGTTCTTTCCTGATCCACACAAGTTTGATCATTTTAGATTCATGGAAGGTTCATGATGGGCTCGTGTGTGCACTACTGTACCTTCCCCTGCATATAATCAATCATATTTCTCTGTCCTCGTGTTAAATATTCTGCTTAATTCCTGACTCTTCTGTGTACACAAATAATGCAGGCTTCGCCAAAGCCCAACACTTTCTTGCCCTTTGGATATGGAGTTCATGCTTGCCCTGGCAATGAGCTTGCCAAACTCGAAATCCTCATTGTCATCCACCATCTGGTCACCAAATACAGGTCCCTCCGCATACTTTTTTCCCTCTCTCTCTCTCTCTCTCTCTCTCTCTCTCTCTCTCTCTTTTTCCCAGATTGATAGATGATAGATTCATTATGGTAGCTCACATGTAAAGTTACAACATATATACAACTACTAATAGTTTAGTAGTTGAGCATCTCATTATATACTTCACAAGTTTAGAGGCTCTTCATCGGTCTAGAAATAGAAAAAAGTAGTCAAATTTTTGTACTGAGATAGAGCATCACGATCAGGAGAGAGAGAGAGAGAGAGAGAGAGAGAGAGCATCAAAAAAAATCTTATGGTTCCTCTCGTCCCAATTATACCAAACTAGAGCCGCAATGGCACAATCGTTCCTGCTTGGTTCCCACAAAAGACAGAGACTCTCTATTTGTGATTCGTCTCCCCTTAGCATTCACTTTTTAAGGTTTCTATTGTACTATGAAATCAAGTTGGCTTTTTTTTATTTACTTATGGCATTTACTTACGGCATCCAAGCATAAAGATAATTTATTAGTAATACCTACATTAGAAAATGGACATTATTTTATACTTTCTATATCCTAATTTTATGGCTCGGCACCATCACAGAATGAATAACTTGGGTCTATGCTTCCTTCCTTAGGCTGTTAGTTTGGAAGCATGAGTTAGATATTGAAGTTAGGCTGCAACACATTAGGGCTAGATCTGCAGACTTGTTGCTGTTCTACATCAAGAATTGGTGAACTTAGCGGAAGAGGGGACAAGAAGATTTTGAGGGAGGTATGCTTGCTTGATTCAATTTGATTGAAGTCTAATAGCTTTTTTTTGCATAATGTTGTTGTTTGTTACATTAAAAGTCAAAGTGAAATCAAAAGTGATAAATGAAAACAAACATGTAACATACACATACACCTAACTCATTTTAGATCCAATGCCTATGTGAAGCCTTGTAATCTTTTGTTAAATTTCTTACAAGTTAGTCGTAAGTTTTCATTATCATTTTATAGGTTGTACGAATATTAAACTTGGAAGGAGCAGCCGTCCTGCCTAAGAGAGCAACCTAGGTGATACTTCCATTTTATAGGTTACAAGTCAGTCATAAGTTTTCATTATTTATTTTTTTTATATTTTTTTAAATTTAGCGACGTATTTAGCGACGTTTAGCGACGTTTATACACGTCGCTAAATACGTCGCTAATTAGCGACGTTAATAAACGTCGCTAAATACGTCGCTAAATATGTCGCTAAATACGTCGTTGTACGTCGCAAATTGCTGACATGGCAGTACTGCCAGGTCATTAAAGACGTCGCTGTCACGTCGCTATATACGTCGCTAATTAGCGACGTTTAGCGACGTTTATTTACGTCGCTAATTAGTGACGCTGCGTCGCTAAACGTCGCTAATTTAGCGACACAATTAAGTCGCTAAAAAATGTCGGTATAGCGACGTTTAGCGACGTTTTTTCTTTCAGCGACGTGTTGATTTTCGACTTCTGTAAAACGTCACTAATTACGTCGCTAAACATGATTAGCGACGTTTTTTTATCATTTAGCGACGTTTTTCGACGTCGCTAATTTGACTTTTTTTGGTAGTGTCCTACATGGAATAAATTAGGAATAATTTATAATTGCTCCATAAATCCCCTAAATGCACAAACACCTCAAATAAAAATAAATAAAATCTATTCTATTTAGCTCATAACTACTATAAATAAATAATTAATACTGTTTATAAAATTAGGGGTCTTACATTCTACCCAAGTTATAAAAATTTCGTCCTCGAAATTAAAATAGGGTAGGATCTCTTTATCTAATCTCTCTTGATCACAATCTAAAAGAATTCACCTCAAGTTTAATAATGCAATTTTTACCCAACTTAGAATTTACCCATCTATCGCTTAAGGCTATACATTTAAGAAAACTATTCCTCAAATCATGTTATTCAAATCTCAAAGTTTACACAAAATATATCACCTATGATATACCTTTAATTTTGGGAAGTAATCATCAAATAATGTGATTGGCCTATGGGGTATATCTAGTACTATTTGTATATCAAACTTATACCAAGCACGAGGTTTCGTCTTTCCGAAATAAGGAAGGACGGAAAACAATAATAACGAGTTCAAGGGGGAGGTAATAAATTAGAAGTATGGGGATCAAGGCGTTTAATGAATTCAAAAGAAATTGTCAAGGTAGTTGTGGATTAAAATCTATTTTGGTAATTCTTATTCACATGCTCGTATCGGTACAGTTATGTAACTGATACGATATGCTCAGAAATATCTAGAGGGCAAGTATATTAGTCTACTAATCACTACATATCTCAATTCACGTAAAGTAGTTATACCAAGGGCGAACCAAGCGCACTAAGGTTAGCTAGACCTTAATACATTGATTCTGAAATATATTAATGTATGCATACTGTAAACCCCTCTGATTTTTCAGGATTTTTAAAATGGATTTTCAGAATTTTCTGAGATTTTTTGGTAATTTTTACTAATTAAAATCAAGATATTTTTGGAATTAAATAAAATTAAATATTTTTAAACAATATTAAATATTATAAAAATAATATTTTTGGGTGTAAATAAAATATTGGACTTAGGGTAATTTTTTGGAATTTATTGGACCCCGGAACATTTTTAAAACCCTAAAAACCCTGTTTTATTTAAACCAAAGCTGAACCGGGTTGAACCGGGCTCAAACCGGATTGAACCGGGCTCAAACCGGTCCAACCAAACCGGACCGGCCTGAACCGGCCTAGACCCTAACGGGTCGGGTCCTACCCAACACGACCCGACCCGACCCGACCTGGATCCGACCCGCTCCCCCTCACTGACGAACCCCGCTCAACCCGCTTTTTTCGGCCGCCCCGAGCCTCGCTCGGCCACGTCTCCGCCCTGCCCGCGTCCCCCGCCACATCCCCGCCTCGGCTCTGCCTCCCCCGCCACGACCCCCTCTCCTCCGCCTCACCCAGCGCCACTCCCTCTCCCCTCGCCCTATAAATCCCCCGCCGTCCCCAGCACTCCGCCGCCACCACCACGCTCACCACCCACCGCCCTCGCCAGAGCTCCGCCGGTCCACCCTCGCTGTGCTCCGCCGCCTCCCGACGACCTCGCCAGCTCTGCCCGGAGCTCCGCCGGCCCACCCTTGCTGTGCTCCGCCGCCTCCCGACGACCTCGCCAGCGTCTCCGCCTCCGCCGACGTCCCACCGCCTCCGCCGACGTCCCACCGCCTCCGTGAGCCCCGGCGATGCCTCTCCGCGCTCCGCCGCCTCAGGCAATGCCACCCCGCAGCCGCCTCCGCCTCCCTCCAGCCGTCGTAGCCCTGAGTAGCCGTCGAAACCCTAACCCTAGCACATTACAGTACTGTGTCGCGGTGTGTTATGTCGCCTCGCGGACACGAAAAATTCGGTTTCTGCGTAGCCCTGTTCAGGTAGCCGTTTCTCTCTCCTCGCTGCCCCGTTTCTCGTTTCGTCTGTTGTGACGCGAACCCTGTGTGACCCTCTCGATACCCGTGCAAACCGCTCGGTGTGTCGCGTCCTGTGGCAATCGCAAACTGCGGTCCAAAATCAGGAAAAATAAATACCCTATTTTTCCTCGGAACTGAGTACGTCCCGCCAAACGGGACGACTTGATCGCGTGCGAACTTCACCGAAAGGTGCGCGCCGTTAATACGAACGTGTGAGATTTTGTGAAAGTTGATTTGGATGTACGTGCACACCGAAATCAACGCATATCCGTCGATAATGCTCCGTATCGGCCTCGTTCTGGAACTCGTTGTAACTTCGTGTACACACGTCGGATCGAAACAAAACTTGCGCCATTGGACTCATAGAAATACTTTGGTCCTGTAACCCAAGTTTGGTTCGATTCTCAGAACGTTGACAAAATCGCGTATCGTGGGCCCCGCGGCTCCACTTGACGGGCGATTTTGTGATCGGCTCATCGGAATCCAATTCTGAAAGTTTCGTTGGGTTCGTATCATCGTTCTGGACTTGTAGACACTAAGTTTGACGAATTTGGATAACTTTGTCCTGACACGTTTATCAGTGCGAAGCGGCCCACATGTGGACCCCGCTTTGACCAAAAATTGTCATTTTTGCCCCTGTGTCCAAATTTGACTCAAGGACAGGCAATTTTAGCTATTTGATATCTTCTGAGCATGATGATAATATTTTTTTAGCATCCGAAGACGTTCCTGAAGATTTTACGAATACCAGAGCCATAGTTGGAAACCAAACACCAGGCAAGTGTACCTTGCCAACTTGCAGTAATTCCTGTTATAGTATTTGCTTGAGTTCTTTGTACATACATATATAATCTTGATATAAATGTTCAACCTAGGACCGTGTGATATTACTTAGCGTCCGAATAATATTCGGGTGCCAACAATGTACGCAGAGTTGTGTAATGTCACCTAGACATGAATATCGAGACCCTTTACATTTCGTGCTTGCATTATCAAGTACATCATACCTCAGGACACTTGACACTATTCCTGTGACATAATCTTCTGAGTTATTTATGGTGATTCTGTATAGGCTTCAGGACTTGTGACATAGATATTACATATGCTTAGCTATCATTATGACTCGCTGCATCAGTTAGAGGTCATGATCGTGCGTGACGTGGCCATGAGATATCGTGAACATGAGACATGTGATTACATTGGGTGGGGAGAGACACACCATACTACAGGCTGATTATTGATATATATATATATATATATATATATATATATATATATATATATATATATATATATATATATATACAATACTGCTTGCTTTGGTATATATACGGGAGTCGTGATACTGCTTGCTTTGGCATATATACGGGAGTCGTGATACTAAATGCTGCTATGGATTTTCCCAACACAGAGCCTATAGTAGTTTCAGCCTAAGTATGATTAATGCTCTCAACTTGCATATCACTTAGCTGGTTACATAGTTTACCCTATTATTTTATTTATTGCTGCACTGTATTTATTTTGGCATGATTATTTTGTACCTTGCTATGTCCCCTGAGGACCTGGATCCGGATTATGTCCCCAGGATTAGCAGACGAGATCTACCCCGAGGTATACGGGACAGGAGCATTAGCAGGAACAGGAGCAGGCACGGGAGCAGTACCAGATCCAGTAGACGAGTGATCACCGAGGATATCTTCTGAGTATATGCTTTATCCATACCCAGTATTTGCTGTGGTTATCTTTATTCCTGTATCTTGACTATTGTATCAGACTTATTGTCGGGTTGTTTTCCCGAGTTTATGTTTTATTGAGATTGATTTTGCTTTATGATTCTGATATTGTTGTATTCATTTCTGGAGATAAGATTAGTATATTTAGACCCTTATTGTTGTATTACAGCTTAAGTACATCCTGATGGGTCCATTAAATTGGGTTTGTCCATCGGTGTGTGCTGCTGGCCATTGCCACGTGTCTAGTCCCTCGATATTTTGGGACTGGGACGTGACACATACACTAATACATATATCATGAACAAGCTCGATAAAAGACTAAGCTTTGCAAAACTAGGCTATAAAATAGCAGCATAAGTCAAGGTAGTATATAAAATATAAATGCGCTAGATCATGATGAAAGAAGGTACATAATAATTCAAGTCACAAAGAGATAAGACTCTATAGTCTCTACAGTTGTCATACTAATCCCTTGTCTAAGTCGCTAGTTGACCAAATAGGGTATAGGCCTCTAAAATTTACAGTCTGGATAAACATTGTCTTCTTATTCAAGCCTAAAGTTGTGTCATTCTATTACACTTCATCAACAGGTCAATAGGGCTATGTGATACTAAGTTGTGAGGCATACTATCCAACTTATAACAATAAACTAATACTGTAATTGCTTTAAAGGGATTCTTCAGAATAACCCGGTCCTTGTAAATAAGATAGAACTCTTGTTAGGGTATACGAGAAAAGATCTTGGTACTCATTAAGGTCTCCTATTGCATTATATAGGTAGTGGTCATCTTAAGTCTTAATTATGGTGCTTATAGAACAAGTGTCAACATTAAGAATGGAAGGGTTACTGGCTCTCAAGTGAAATAGAATATAACTTATATCGAGTTATGGATACAAATTACAGGATCTACAACTAAAGGATAATGATCACAGTCTAAATGAACAACTCAACTATCAAGCACTAACTACTTAAGCATATAATTCAAAATTTAATATTACAACTATAACCTTAGCAAACTATATATCCTAATATAGAATAGAATCACTCGATCTACAACCAGAAGTGTCAGGCGGCACGAGTTAAAAGATAAAGAATAGAAGAACATAATTAGTTGTCGCATAACTAGCGAGCGCTAAGGGTTCAGAGGAACTAAAAAGACTCTAGATAATGTCATGGTTTCTTGAGGGAAGGTGGTTGCTAATCTCTATGTTCGAGGTATGATCAAGAGAAATGTTCTAGTCATTCCCCTTGGCTTCCTAAGATACTGTTCTGCTAATGTCAAGAAGCTAAAGTTTGTAGTGCTCTAGTACTATCTTACCATGAAAAGCTAGGTTAATCCTAATATTCAACCTTGGATTTCTATTGGTCCTCAATACTAGGGTCAAATACTATGGCCAAACTTCTAACTAACTCTAGTAGTATCTATACTACTCTCAAGTTTTCATAAATACATCAAGGGGTAATGGTAAACCAATCTATAGGTAAGGGATGCTAGGGTTCATCAAGTGTTCTGAACTCAGTGATGTGTCAATACTCTAGTTGTATTCTTAATAGGAATGTTACCTTACTTAGTATCTAACAACAGGGACTTCTATATTCTAGGAGGGGCTATACTCAAGGAACTATTAGGAAGATACAAGAATCAAGCATGATGCAATTATTAAATAGAATGTAGAAGCATGAAATATGTTGGGGAATCGTCCGCGTATTTTACAGTCAAAACCCCCAACATACATGAAGTCCCTCCCTGCATAAAACAGGGCTTCAAGGTTGTAAAACAGGTTGCTGAGCTGTCCGCGTAAAACAAAGATTCAAAGTAGTCAGCGTAAAACAGAGATTCAAGAAAGTTTTGGCATAAAGTAAGACTTCAGAGTTGTTCGCGTAAAGCAGAGAAGCGTAAAGTAGAGCTTCAGAACTGTCCGCGTAAAACAGAAAGTCAAGGTAGTCTGGCGTAAAGTAGGGCTTCAGAGCTTGTCCGCGTAAAGCAGAGATTCAAGGTTGTCCGCGTAAACAGAGATTCAAAACTGCCGGCGTAAAACATGACTTCAGAGCTGCCTACGTTAAAGTCGGCGTAAAAAGTCTGCGCGTAAAAGATCTGCCCGCGTAAAGTCGGCGTAAAAATCTATCTGCGTAAAGCTTGCGCGTAAAATCTGCGTAAAGTGTGCCTGCGTAAAGTTTGCCTGCGTAAAGTCTGCGTAAAATGTCTTCCTGCGTAAAATCTGAATTACGTTTTGCAGTGTAAAGTTGTACGAGAAACTCTTCGTATTCCTCGGATGAATTTGTCAGACAATTCAGTGAACCTGACGTCTGACAAAGGTACTGCACGATGATCGAGAGGACGGCTGTAATAATGATTTTGCACAGAGACCCAGGTTGTCGTTTAGTGACATATTTGATACAAGTTATTTTTATGCATTCAAAAGGAAGAAAGCGGAGTTTTCTGAATACGTTGCCTATTCTATATTGATAGAAATGAGTTTTTACGCTCAAGATAAGACAAAATCAGACGCCACGTAAAAAGCTGTTTTGTACAGAGATCGAGGCATATCTCTGCATTTAATGCACGAGATTTGGTCTAATTGGTCATGACTGGGAAAACTAAGACTATGACAAATATGCTCACATCCTTAGATTTTACGCCTAATCAGGCTATTCTACGCTGGTTATCTATTATTCAGGAATCACCAAGTTTACGCGGGGACAGTTACCTACGTGGCTTGCATGCCAAGATCTTATAAAGGAATACGTGTCATACGCAGATTGAACGTGGGTAGCAGTCGTCATAACCGTAGCGTAAATGAGGCAATCTTCTGCATAGTTTGGCCTTTTACGCCAACAAGTCAGTCATTTGGCTTTTACGCCAACCAGGCAGTCTTTTGGCTTTTACGCCAACATGACAATCATTTGGCTTTTACGCCAACAACAGTCATTTGGCTTTTACGCCAACAAGGGTAAAGGGTCTGGTCACAGGATAAAGGTTTCTTGGCGTAAAACATATTTATCCAAATATAGGATAATTGAAAAGGAAGAATGAGGTTTTAGTCAAGTGTGGATGGGTTCCTTATACTCTATTCTTATACGCAGGCTTGTTCGGTACAGTTACATAACCGAGATAATATATTCTCGACCTGCATGGGCCACCACCAAAAATATGTCACGCCCCAGTCCCAAAATACGTAGGACTAGGAATACGTAATACGCCCAGCCGTATGTATACGAACTCCAATATATGGAAATCATATACACACGTACGCTGTATATGAATATTCAATCCACCAGTAGTAATATACTATCACAACAAGTCACACAGAATCTATATCTCATCCACAGTCCAAATAATAAGTAGAAATAAAGAGTTGAATAATATCTGAATATCAAGATGAGTATCTAGTCTGATAGTCGGATGGAAACAAATCCACTACAAAACGACTATACTGAAGTAGCAACAAAATCTCTAAACAGTGGAAATAAATCACAGATACTCCGAGGGTAAGACCTCCTCAGTCAGGTAAGTAGAGTCAGGTCCAGGTCCGTACTCCTGTGGATACTCCTGCTCGTCCATATCTGGAAAGGGACCAAGTCCTCAGAGGGACGTAATACGATACATAATAGCATGCCAATAAGTACTGAAAAATAAATATCCAATGGATCGCCTAACCGTCTAAGTGAATGCAGTTTTGAGAACAACTTTCTAACACGTGGGCTATCTGGCCATAAATGGGATTGGCATAATTCTCTCGGAGAATTAGGGGGCTACAAGCATGTCGTCCTTTGAATGGCAAAGGCCGCCTGCAATATATAGGGTCATCAAGACCGCGTATCTCTGGTGGAGCGTACGGGTGACAAGGAAAAAAGTGCAAAGGAGCCCAAACGCCTTCTTGTTGTTCTCCCCACCCCATGCTCTAAGTATGTCACATTCATGACACGATTTGGCTCATAGCCTATCTTTAGTACCCTGTCCAATCCTACAGCCAAACAAGGACAAGGATTGGACCACCGTACTACAATAGACTATGTCCAGGGACCTCTAATAACTGCTAAGTCTTCTAGCATACAAAGTTTCTATCAGCAGTTATCCCTAACGCACGGCTCATACGTACCGGAGGCCAGGCCTATCACGCAGTCCGTGATCTATATGAGACTCACACTCGTGTAGCAGCTGTGTCACGGCCAATGAACCTAAAGATGCTTTATGATAATGGGGTGGTCTCATAAACAAGGTCAGTGCATATATATAATAAAAATCTATCCCGACGACACCGTCGTTTGCACCCAAGTTTCCTTGGACGCGCAATTTATATAGCAGATAAAAATAAATGAACTAAATAAGGAGAAATAAAACATGCATGCATCATATGGAATGTAAATAGTACAATGGCAAGGTATACTTGCCGAGCAAGAGTTCTGTAGACTGCAAACATCCAATATTGTGTTAAGTTTAGTGTAAGAAGTGGGATTAGGTTTCGGGAGAGTTGTAATATATATAGAGAATAAGAGGCGGTGGGAAATATTTAGTGGTCTCAAAAGCCACTGCTGCTGCGGTTTCTTTCTTCTTTGTTTTGGGTTTCGGTGGAGGAGAGTTTAGTAATAATAGATTAAGAAGCGGTGGAATAAGGCGGTGGTGTTGCTGCTGATATTTTTTTCACACGCGCGGAGCAGGGAAAGTAAAGTTGGTTTTTGCTACTGCTATTGTTGATATTTTCCTTCTCCTAACGAATCCGGGTAGGGATTACACGGGTAGTGGGTTTAGGATAGAGGGTTTGGGTTTCGGGTTGAGATCCAATAAAAAAATTTTTGTGTATACCATTAAGCTAGCAACTGTCCAAAGGGTCTCCTACATGGAATAAACTAGGAAAAATTTATAATGGCTCCATAAATCCCCTAAATGCACAAACACCTCAAATAAAATTAAATAAAATCTATTCTATTTAACTCATAACTACTATAAATAAATAATTAATACGGTTTATAAAATTAGGGGTCTTACAAGGTTCTTCAGGGTTGGACTCCAATCGTCCTGTGATTTTTTCTATCTGGATTTTTCACGTAAAAATCTATGTCTGCGATTTATGTTTGGTATTTTTGGTTTGTGCGTTTTGTTCGGTTCTCTCGCAGGTACTCTCTAGTTTGGGAAACAATTTTCGCGTTTCGTTCCCAACACTCCTGAACCACTTTTCATCGCAAACAGTCTCTAAAAAAAAATAGAAAAAAAAGGAGGTTATTTGGTAACAGGGTCCCGAGTCTGAACAAAAGGACAATATTCATGGCATTTTTAAATACCTAAAAAAAAAAATGATAAAAATTAAAATTTATTTTGTCCATGGAAGGAAAAAAAAAAAATATTATTTTCTTTCCACTAACCAAACGTCTGATAGTCTTTCTTGCAGGAGGGAGCTTGGATTGAGGAGGCTTGGTTCCATTACATTAACTCGGCTACTTGGCATGCTCAACATCATGCAATAACAAATTATGCCGAGGGAATTAGAGAGACTCCATTTTCTCTGATGTATCATGCTATTCCTCGGCAGAATCTCAAAACGAGGTTGAAGCCATCAAGCAAAAGCAATATATCTATTGCTTCTTATCATACACATGACTGATGTTATCGGTGTGATTCTTTGGTAGAGATTCGTACGAGGTACTTGCTACATGTCTATTCAATTTCTATAGAGCATTAAACTTTTTAGTAAATTGGATAAGAAGAAACTAGTTTTACAAATTTGTTGATAGAAAACAAAAATGTTCTTACTAAAGACGTTTTTATTTGTTAAAAAAAAATTAAAACTTTCTTGATAAGAATGTTAATTTTATTTTATTTTTCGGCCGAAGTTTAAAATAATAAAAAAAAGAAAATGAAAAAAAGAGGATAGGCTGTTCTGCCTTGTTTTTTTTTTTAATTGTTGCATGTGGCAGTGTGTGCACGGATGGAGGAATTTGGATTTTTATTTTTAATTTTTCTATTATTTTTCAATAATTCTTCAGACAAAAATAATTAAAATGAAAAAAATAAAAACACTTGGATTAGGAAGTTTTTTAATAAATTGCAGACGGAAAAAAAATAAAAATATCCTTACCAGATCGTTTTGGACAAAAATGTCCATACTAAAGATATTTTTGTTTTCTATCCGTAAATTTGTCATAATATTTTCTTCATATCTAATTACCTCAAACTTTGATGTTCTACAGGAAAATATTTGTATTCTATTAGTTGCTGATTAGTATATCACAATTGTTTCTTCTCTCATGTATGCCATGCTTAATTCTGTTTTAAGTATATGCATTATACATTTGCAATAATGCTAAGTTTACTACCAAATGTTTACAACCTTCTTACAACTCTCTTACCCCTTCTGCTATATGGGCCACATTCGATTCCACCTCACCCAATGAACGACCGTCACGTGACGTTTCGACTACGTGGCGACCACACGGACAACCACCGGGTCCCACCTCTCTCTCCTCCTCTAATGAACAGCCGTCACGTGGACGTCACGTGAGCGTCACGTGGCGGTTATAAGAGAGTTGTAGGCATTTGGTTGTAGTATAGTCCTAGTAAATTGTTTTGAGTAGTGATGGGTAGCTACTAGCTTCCAAGTGGCCTGGTCAGTGTGGTCAGTGAGCAAATACATTTTGGGATGGAATTGACACATAGGACCTGTCCCTGTTCTGACTCACTATTTGCAACTCTAGCTAGCTAGCTAGCTTAAACTGGAGTTTTGGGTGGGTATACTATACATTCTTGTGGTGCTAGAATTGGAAGTTAGCTGGTCCTAGTCGACGAATACATTTCCTGGAGGTCGAGCCAGCTCTTAGTCAGTCTCTACCTGGATATTTAATTTCCAAGGAGATTCCAAGTGCCCACTGATCCAGTATGGACCATTTGGATGCAGGTAACGTGGCGCTGTCACTCTAGAGAGCAATCAATCGATGGAGGAGCAGGGAATTTGACTAACTCGATCGTATGCAAGATTTAACGGATCTTAAAGCAAGATTGGTATTATAGCACTTACTCTTCTGCGTCAAGTTGAAGAGAATTTGAATTGCATTTGCATTTGCAATTGGCTAATTTGAAACATATGGTCAAAGACATGCACCCAAGGAAAATGGCAGACAAAAACCACTCATCTTTCTTTCTTCCAAGAAACCCAGTGTCGACTAAAGGTCGGAATCACACTTGGCTTCATTCCAACTTTTTTTTCTATTTAATTTTAATATTTTTTTTTTATTTTTTTATGGTCAGTCACACACCAGTCCATTGCAGTTCGAAGAATTTCTAGTTCTGTGCAACAGTACAATTAACTCAACCATACGGAGTACCGATTGTCTTATCCGAAGCTAAATTCGGTTGCTCCTTGTCCTTGACTCCAGAAAAAATATCAAAAAATTGATGGAAGTAGAGTTGGCGGCAGAGTAGAAGTTTTCGGTTCTGACGACGTCGTGGAGCTCGGATTTCGAATTCCTCTTCTTGAGCTACTTGAGACTTTTTCAGTGATAATTCAAAATATGTGTCTGGTGGATTGCTAGTTCGACTGACAGAGAGATGTTTGGAATGATCACGGAGGCTCTAAAGACTGAGAGGTGGGAACTTAGTTGTCTGGAAGATTGTCCTGACTGGAAGGTTGTCCAAACCGGACGACTTGTTTGGCTTACGTCGGGACCGGCCCGGATACCGAGAAAGGTGAAGAAGCACATGCCGGCCATAGTAGTATTCCATACGGTGGTAAAACATTTTAACAAATATTATTAAGTATCTACACGATGACGACGAAGAAGACAACAGCAACATACACCAAGAGATCGAGAAGCTTCGGGCCGGCACTCGTGCGAATCCATCTTCATTCTCCTTATTAGTCCACTTCAGAAGGTACTGCAGAGATTGAGTGGGGCCCAGCCGAGTGTTCCGGCCGCCCACTCGTGGCGCCTCTTTTTCTTCTTCTTCTTCTCCTCCTCCGTCTCCGTAGCTGCTGCTGCTGCTGCGAATTGGGACTTCCTGAGCATCTCCCACATCACGTGCACGTCCTCGTACTCGCACGTGCTCACCTCCCTCCTCAGCTGCGTCAGCCCTGAAAAAACAAATAACGGAGAAACAACAAATTTGATGCGTCTGTCAAATCAGCCGATCGATCGATCGATCAATTAATCTACAAGAGGAGGGTCAGGGTTTGGTTAATTACCTGATCTACGGATCCGGAGCCCAGTGGCGAGGCGGATCCAGACCCGGCGGGCGGGGGTTATCATCCGACTCCACCACTCCATCTTCCTCTACTTCCTACTTCCGATCACAAAGAGTAAGGAAGAGCTTTATAAGCAACGATCAATTTCTTTTATATTATTATTATTATTATTATTATTATTATTATTATTATTATTATTATTATGGTTTTTTTCTCTCTCCTTGATGCTGACCGATTATTCCAACAACGACGGAGTCGTGTCTGTTTTTTATGTCCGTTCAAGGGCAGCAGGTCGCGCTCGCCAGCCGTACACGTGGCGCGGAGGCCGTTAGAATACTGGCTCTCTACTCGACTATTTATTTGTCTACCAATCAACCATCATAAAACGCACACGGGGGCCGTTATTTGCTGCTGAATAATTAATTATTCCGACTTTGGCTGTAATTATTTGGTGGGTCAGTACTCATAACGTAGTGATAAAATGCGATAATGTATAATAATATTAAACATTTAAAACAAATACAAATTAAATAATATTGAGGTGTGATTACTAAAAAATAAATAAAATATTAACATGTATTATTTTACTATTAGACGAGTTTATCATTCACGTTGTTGTTCGGCTCACTAAATAACTTCTCATGGTGGAATTTTAAATTTTTTTTAATCTTTTTTCTCTTATTTAAGTAATTATTAGTTAACACTTGTATTGGAATAAATGAGACTGTTTGAATGTTTAGTTTAAAATAAACCTACCTCCAATAATAACCAATTATAACCATGAGGGAAGGGCTCAATTGTCACACTAAAGGACGGAATCAAAATTCGAACTTGGATGGACTGGAGTGGATGGACTAGTTATGGACTGACCCACATAAAAAAAAAAGTTAAAATATATATGAAAAAAAAATTTAGGGTGAGCTGTAGCCCACTCCAAATCCAATGTAGATACGTCCAGGGACGAACCTACAAGTGGACGAGTGGGGACAGTTATTTTTACTGAATTTTTACTTCCGAGTTAAATATTTTTATTCTTTTTAATTTTTTTTATTAATTTTATGTTTTGTCCCATACAAAATTTGTAATTTGTAATTTATATATACATATTTACATCAAAATTTATTTATTTTATAATATTTTTTAATTTTGTTCTTTTTAAAATTTTATTAAACTTGAAACAAGACTGAATTTTTTTAAAAAATTACTTGAGATTTTTGACTCTCCACTATTAAAATTCTGCATCTGCGTCCGTGTCCACGTCCGCCCCCGGGCCCTTGGTCACAATGCAAAGTAAAAAAAAAAAAAAAAAAAAAAAAAAAAAGGAAAAGAAAAGAAAAAAGAAAAGAAAAGGCGTGTAAATGATTTTGATTTTCAAATCTAACATTAATTTACTTAAATAAGAGTAGGTTTTGATGCTAGCTACTAGTCAGCAACATGGACAACCACTGATGACTCAAAAAAAATAAAAATAAAAAACATCTATGTGGAAGGGCTGGTCGTAATTTTACACCAAACATGAATTTGTTAGGTTGTGTAAATCGTTTCACGACGAATTTTTCATACCATTATTAAAACTAACCGACACAGTCAATATGTCATGCATAATATGCTATTAATTGTAACAAAATATAAGTTGACAGATGAGACGTTACTTTCCAAAGTTCATACATATACATCAAAGATGCTCAAAGTAGGGAGAAACTAGTACTCCAAGGGAATATAACCCGTCAGAAAATTTAACAGAATTGTTTTAGATTATTTAGTAACATTGTCTCATATATATATATATATATATATATATATATATATATATATATATATATATATATATATATATATATATATATTAGAAATTAGATTTTTAAAGTGTTCAGTATCTGATTTTTGGTCTCGAAAACACTGTTCACTAGCATACATGAACAGTGATTTTGAAACCCAAAGTCTAATATCGGACACTTTGGAGACCCAAATTCTAATTTCAACTATTATGTGAGACCCTATTACTAAATAATTATTTTTTGGACACGTTCCAGAACCAGAATACTTGAGAGTGGGACTGATAAGGCCAGCTACGTATACTTAGAGCTCTTTGCTACTCTGCATATACGGTGAAACTGTAAGACATAAGTGGTGACTACTACAAACCATCAGTCAAGCCTAGGTCCAACAAACCCTAGTGTGTCAATCACAAGAACAACATCAATAATAACAGGATGTAAGATCAGCTGAATATAATAGTAAAATGTCCCAAACTATAATATACAGATGATCATGATGCTAGTAAACACAAAATGAATAAACTAGCAAGAATCTGAGTCACACATGATCAACCCTAGGATATGTCAATCATGTTAATGCTCATAGGCTGACTGATCAAATCAAAACACGAGGTAAACACGTGCTCAGTGGCTAAACACCAATAAAATAGAATGTACATCATAGTGGAGAAGTAAGAAAACCCACTCAAGCGGTTTGGTGCTCCTGGTGGTCACCATCCTCAGAAAAGTACGGAAGATCTTCCGGTGCCGCTACTAGATCTGGCCATGCAAAATCAGTGGGGTCAGACCCCAAATAGCAAGTACTACAAAGGAAGCCAATCTAGGAACTTAAACCAACAATACAAGCAATACAAATACTGAAAGTAAAGACTGAATGTAATGATCTCAGGATAATAAAAGAAATAACGTGCAATGAGACATATCCTGAACTGATAAGAAATAGAGTAACAAGTGCAGAAAATAAATGTGTGATCATGTAATGCTTAGACTAACCATCATCCATAAATTACGGCAAATCGTGTCACGACCCGCACCCGGATATTCGGGCACGAGTACGTGGGTACGTCCAGCCTACGCCGCAGTGTCGGCGGTAGTACGCTGTCTAGACCGTATTCACAGGTAATTTAAATCTATCTCATCCACAAGAATAAATAAGCAAGGATAATAACAGGAAATAGGAATGCTAAGATTTCATAAGATAAATTGTGACAACAACTCCACAGTTTATTACAGAACCAGAAGATAAATCGGGGACAAACCTGATTACTATGCTGAAAGGAAATACTAGCTAACTAGTTAACTACTCCTCAAAAGTAATCTCCTGAGTAGGAACCGGCTCCTCAAATATATCATCTGCTACCTCATATGGGCCATAAAAGGTGGGGACATAGTCCTCATCATCGCCTAATATGTCAACGGATCCAGTCAGAAAAGGAGCAAAGTACCAATACACAACAAAGTTTAAACTAAATATTTATGACAAGTAGTAAAAACTGACTAAACATCACGATAAGAATATGCATAATAAGTAGTAAAATTAACTAAGAGTTAAATGCTATAAGCTAGAGACATGAATAAAACAGGATTATACTGAGACAAGAAAATGGAACTGCAACAAGACATCAGGAACTATGTGTGTGTGAAAATGTGCATTTAGAATACATAGTTGGCATGTAGGGGGTTATAAGGCTAATCCGGCACGTCATAGACGGCTATCAGACAGGAATAATCGAGTATCCGGCTGATGGTACAGTCGCGTACCAACAGCTATTAGTCAGGACAGGGGGAAGGGTAAACTACATGCCTCCTAGTATTCTCCCTTCCGACACGAAAAGCAAGACATGAACTCCAAATCCTAACACTAAGTGTAATCATCCAATGGTACTAGTAGAGCAAGGAACTAATTATCACAATATAAAGATTAAACTTGAAGTGCAGGTACTTGCCTGATGTTTGGATTTCAACTATGATTTTGTTCTCGGAAAATTTTCAGAAATATCTCCGGATGCTGAAATAAATATTACCATCATGCTCAGAAGATCTCAAATAGCTAGAAACGCCTGTCCTTGAGTCCAATTTGGAGGCAAGGACAAAAACGACAATTTCGGGTCAAAACGGGATCCGTATGTGGGCCCGCTTTGCACCAAAAAATGTGTCAGGGTCAAAGGTCTCCAAATTTACCAAATTTAGTGTCAACAGGTTAGGAACGATGATACGAACCCAACGGAACTTCCAGAATTGGATTTCGATGAGCCGATCATAAAATCGTCCGTCGAGCGGGGCCTGTGGGGTCCACCACACGCGATTTTGTCAACGTTCTCAGAATTGAACCAAACTTGGGTCACAGGACCAGCGTATTGCTACGAGTCCGATGGCGTAAATTTTTTTCAATCCGACGTGTGTACAGAAAGTTAGGACATGATTCAGAAAAGGCGGATACGGGACGGTGTCCGCGGATACGCGTTGATCCTGGTGTGCACGCACACCCGAATCGACTTCTGCGAAATCTCACACGTCCGTATCGACAGCGCGCATGTATCTGTGAAGACCGCGCGCGACAAAGTCGTCCCGTTTGGCGGGGCGTACCCAGTTCCGGGGTAAATCGGGTCGTTATTTTTCTTGTTTTTGGATCGCGGTGTGCGATCACCACAGGACTCGACACACCGAGCAGTTTGCCCGGGCATCGAGAGGGTCACGCAGGGTTCACGTTGCAATTTACGGAATTAAAAACGGGATTACGAACAGAAAGATACACGTACCTGAACAGGGTCCAAAAAACCGGATTTTCTCGTGTCCGACACGGCTCGACGTGTCCGTGTCCGAGTCCAATGAGAATTAGGGTTAGGGTTTGGTTTGGGGCTACTGGCCGGAGGACGGCGAGGGGAGGTCGGAGGCGGTCGAGGGCAGCTGGGGGCGGCGCCGGCGAGGCTGGACAGAGGCGGCGCTGCGGGCACGGCGGCTGGAGGCGGGCAGGGCGGCCGTTGCTGGGTGCTGGATCGGGGAAGAGGAGGAAGAAGGAGGAGGGAGCCATCGGGGGTTGCAGCGGGCGGCGCACCGCTGCGAGGCGGCGCTGGGGCGGCACGGCGGCGAGGTCTGGGGCGGCGGGGAGCTGAGGGAGGAGATCACCGGAGCCGAGCGGGGGTGTCAGGTGGTTATATAGGGGAGAGGGTGGCGTCGAGGGGCCGGGGAAGGCGGAGGAGGGGAGGTCGTCGTGGCCGGGGATTGCGGGCCGGGCGGAGACGTGGCCGGGCGGAGAGGCGGGCGGCGAGCGGCGCGGCCGGCGGAAGCGGGGGCCGGAGCGGATCGTGCGGGGAAGTGGGGTGTGGCTAGCGGGTCGCGGTTGCGGGTCGGGTTCGGGTGGACCCGACCCGACCCGATAACTATACGGGTTGGGCCGGATGGGCCGAGGGTAGGTGGGCTGGGCCGGGCTAGGTATTTAAATAAATAAATAATTAAATAAATAAATAAATAAATAATTAATTAATAAATAGTTTTTAGGTGATTAAAATAGGTCCAGGGCCCGATAAATTCCAGAAAAATTACCCTAAGTCCAGTTTTTCATTTTACACCCAAAAATATTATTTTTATATTATTTTAACATTATTTATTATTAATAAAAAAATTATTTAATAATTAAAACCCTGATTTTAATTACAGAAAAATCTCAGAAAATTTCAGAAAATTGTGAAAAATCCAAATTTATAATTCTTGAGAAATCAGGGGGTTTACAAATCATATAAATACGGCTTGATACTTTAACTAACTAGGGTTATCACAATCCTTAATTACTAACAATTATAATACAACGCGATACTGGAGTTCCTTCTGATCGCATGCCCCTGTAGTATGTCCGAGATATCCATACGCACAAACCAGCACCGGATACTCCTCAAGATACTCCACAATATAAACCATTGGATACTACACAAGATAACTGTATGAATAACCGGGACTGCATACAATCTAGAAAAATCTCTAGTCATGTACTAAGTGAATCTCTAGTTATTAACCCCTAGTAGTTTATTATATGAATCCGGATGTGATATTCCTCAGAATCCATCCTAACATGATGCAACAAAATAAGTTCTAATAAAAATATAAACAGGTTAAATATACATTGCACATATGGACTCATATAAGCCACGACAACAACCAAGCCACGTGACACCAAGTGAAGCCAGGTAAAGCCATGTAAAGGCAGGTAAAGCCAAGTGAAGCCATGTCAATTCAGGTGAAGCCAAGTGAAACCATGTATAACCAAGTAAAATTATGTCAATCCAGATGAAGCCAAGTAAAACCAAGTCAAGCCATGTCCGATGAAGCCATGTAAAGTCATGCCAAGTAAAGTCCAGTCAATCATGTCATCACGTGTAGCCGGGCAAAGCCGGGTGAAAATCGAGTAAAACCAAGTCAAGTCCAGTCAAGTCAAGTTACCTGAAGCCATGTAAGTTCCTGTCTAGTCAGGTCAAGTCATCGCGTGTCCAAACAAAAGCCAGAAGTAACATAGCGTAATCACAAAAAATCAGGAATTACTAAAGAAAGAGAATGATCGGTATATCGTCGGTACAGTCCAGTACACCGTCGGTATACCGGTCCAGAGGTAGAAAAAATACAGCAAGTTCTGGATTTCAATAAATCGGTATACCGTCAGTATGCCGTTCCAAGTAGGCAAAAAAGTTACTGAAAACAAAGTTCCACAAATCGGTATACCGTCGGCACATCGTAGTATGTCGTCGGTATGCCGACCAAGACTAATATCCTGAAGTGGTCAACAAATGTGCAGGATCAGTACCGATACCGTCGGTATACTGTAGTACACCGTCAGTATACCGATAGGGTTCACAGAAAAATATATAAAAATCAAGTCGGTCAAAATCAGTATATCGTCGATATATTGTAGTATACCGTCGGTATACTGTAGTATACTGTCGATATGCCGGTTTTCAAGGATAAACATGGTTAAAGTCAAGTTTGATTTTTGGGACCCAAATCGAACTCCAAAAATTAGCAGAACCAAGTCTAATAAGAAGTCAAGTCAAGGGTAAGTCTCATATCACAATATGGACTGAATCTCACGGTCACAACTCCGGTACCGTTTTCGTTACCAAATTACCAAAAAGGGTCGGAACAAGATTCTACCAGAAATCAAAATCGAGATGGTCAAAAGGCTAGAAAACACGAGATGAACAATAATAGTAAAGCAAATCTGTAAACACCCTAAATTTTTTGATATTTTAAAATCAATTTTTGGGAATTACAATGCAATTTTTTTCAGGAATTTACATAGGTCATGTAGTGAGTTTGTAATTTTTAATTGCCAATAAATAACATTAAAATGAATTGAAAATATGATTTTATGGTGTAAAATAGAAAATCGGACTTAGGGTAATTTTCTGAGATTTTATTGGGCCTCAGACCTATTTTTAAAAGCCTAAAAACTATTTTTCTAATTAAATTAATTAATTAAATAATTTTTATTATTAAATTTACTGTTTTATTATTATTATTTTTATTATTATTATTTTTATGTTGTTTGGGCCCGGCCCGGCCCAGTGGGCCGAGCCCAGTGACCCAGCCCAGCCCAGCCCTCTCACACCTTAGCGGGTCGGGCGGGTCGGCCAGACCCGAACCAGCGCCCGACCCGGCCCACATACCCGGTCACCCCCAACCCCACGTCTCCCTCTCCCCGATCTCTCCGCCGGCGCCGCATTTTCCGGTCGGCCACCTCGCCTCCCCCTCCGAAACCCTCGGCCCACGTCGCCCTGACCACGGCCGACCCTCCCCCTATTAAAACCCCCTACCCCGACCTCTTCCTCCTCCCTCATCCTCCCCTCAAGCTCACCGGAACCCTACTCCGACGACCCCGAGACCCTCCGACCTCCTCCCTGACCCGCCATCCACCTCCCTCCCAGCGCCGCCCAGCTCCTCCAGCGCAGAACCGCCACCTCTCCCTTCCTCTTCTTCTTCCTCCTCCCGCAGACGACCCCTCCGACGCTGCCTCCGGCCGCAACAGCCGGCCGCCTGTCCAGCGCCCACTCCGGTGCGCCGCCGCCGATGACCTCGACCGCCTCCGCTGCCCCCAGCCCTCTCCGGCGGTCCTCCGGCCACCGCAGTGTGTCCTAGCCCTAGCCCTAGGCCGGACACAGCGTGGACACAGCGTCCAGGACACGAACTCGAGTGTCGACACGAAAAACCCCGTTTCGTGAAGCCCTGTTCAGGTACTCCTAATTTCCTCCTCGTAGCTCAGAATTTGATTCCGTAAATTTTTACGCGAAGCCTGTATGATCCTCTCGGTGCCCGGACAAACCGCTCGGGACATCGCGTCCTGTGGTGATCGCACACTGCAATCTAAAAACAGGAAAAATCAGACCCTGTTTTACCCCGGAACTGAGTGCGCCCCGCCAAACGGGACGACTTGGTCGCGTACGATCTTCACAGATACGTTCGCATCGTTGATACGGACGTGTGAGATTTCGCGGAAGCTGATTCGGGTGTGCGCACCGGAATCAACGCGTATCCGCGGACATCGCCCCGTATCCGCCTTTTCTGCAATTCACCTTAACTTCGTGCACACACGTCAGATCGAGACGAAACTTGCGCCATCGGACTCGTAGCGATATGCTGGTCCTGTGGGTCAAGTTTGGTCCGATTCTGAGAATGTTGACAAAATCGCGTGTCGTGGGCCCCACAAGCCCCTCTCGATGGGCGATTTCGTGATCGGCTCATCGGAATTCAAATCTGAAAGTTCCGTTGGGTTCGTATCAGCGTTCCTGACCTGTTGACACTAAGTTTGGTGAATTTGGAGACCATTGACCCTGACACATTTTTCGGTGCAAAGTGGGCCCACCGGTAGACCCCGTTTTGGTCCGAAATTGTCGTTTTTGTCCTTGTCTCCAAATTGGATCCAAGGACAGGCGTTCCTAGCTATTTGACACCTTCTGAGTGTGATGGTACTGTTTATTTCAACTTTCGGAGACATCTCTGGAAATTTCTGAAACCAGGGCCTAAGTGGAATCCAAACCTCAGGCAAGTGCACCTTGCCAAACTTGCAGTCATTATTTTCATATTTTCTGTAAAAATACTCTGCTGGATGTCTTGTGCAAATTCATATAAACTGATTTAAATTGCTTAACCTAGGGAACGTATGACGTACCTAGTGTCCGATCATAGTCGGGTGCCGACACCGTACGCGGTGTTGGGTTCGTCATTTAGAGATGGATTTACGATCCCCTTACTTTGTACTTGACCTATCAAGTACCCTACAACCCAGGACACTTGACACTATCATGGACAGAATCTTCCTGAGATATTCGTGGTGATTCTGTATAGGATACAGGACTTGATAGAGACATTTATTTATAGACAGTATGACTTGTTGCATTAGTTATAATCCCGCTGACATGGACATGAGACGTTATGGTCATGGCTTGCGTGATTACATTGGGTGGGGAGAGACACACAGGCTACAGGCTGTTCTACATATATATCTACTATTATTGTGAGGTTGTAGACTCTCCAGCAGAGCTAGACCCTTTACGTGTTATTACTGCTACCGGCTCCCCGACACAGAGCTTGTAGCGGTCTCAGCCTGAGTACTAGTGTTGCTCTTATTTGCATATCACATAGATGGTTACTTAGTTTACCCTGCTGTTCATTTATTTATTGTACTGCTTATTCATTTGGCTTATTTTATTTTGTGCCTTGCTATGTCCACTGAGGACCTGGAATGGATTATGTCCCCAGGTTTAGCTGAGGAGCAGTATCCTGAGGTATACGGGACCGGAGCTGAAGTTATTGCTGGAGCTGAACCGAACACTGAAGACGAGGTGACTGCCGAGGACTTCTCCTGAGTGCCTGTCCCAGTACTCATTTATTTATTCCATGTTTATATCTCTTGTTCCTGGCCTATAGAGCCAGCTTATTCAGACTATAGTCGGATTGTTCCTCCGACTGACTTGCTGTGATGTTGTTGCTACTTATTTCCATTTGATTATGCAGTTTATTTCTTTATCTTTATGGATGAGATTAGTGTGACTTGTTGTAGTAGACCTTCTTTACAGCTTAAGCACGCCCTGATGATTCCATTAAATTGGGTTATCCATCGGTGCGTGCTGCTGGCCATTGCCACGCATCTCCAGTCCCTCGACATTTTGGGACTAGGGCATGACAAAATCTAAGCTAAAAAGCAATAACCAAAGCTCCAGGAACGTAAAATCACAGAAAGTAAAAGAAGATCACGAAATCGACAAGGCTTGCCTAACGCGAGCTCCCAGCCTAAACCTTCTAGTCCACACCACGAAGGGGTTCAAAAATCATGCTCCAGATCTTAAGACCACGCTCCAAGCTTGAGAGAGAAATGAAGAAGAGAGGAGAGAAAAAATAGAAATAAAGAAATAAAATATCTCAAGTACTATTTATAGGAAAATATCTCAAAAATATCTCAAAAAATGAAACGAATATCTGCCGGACAGTATACCGTCGGTATATTGTTGTATACCATCGGTATACTGTTGTATACCGTCGGTATACCATTCAGGTATTAAAGTTTCAATTTTAATAATTTTTGAGCTTCCTCGAGATCCAATAAAATGTAATAACTAGCACAAAATATGTATCCGTATAAAATACGAATACTCTGAGACGAGTCACATAGCAGCCGTCCGTCTCCTCCTCCTCCTCTGCCATAGCCTCCTCATATTCCTCTCCTCCGTAGTGGGGTCAGAGCTGGGTAAGGGGGTGGGGGAGGGGGCTCGCGAGGGGGCTGCTCGTGTGGGGACGGGGGGCTGCTTGCGAGGGGGCGGAGGCAGTGGGGGACAGAGGGTTGCTCGCTCTGGGGATATTTTTGTCCGAAAAATATGGTCAAACGAGTTGGCCGTCACTCGGGGACGATTTTTGTCAAAATTGAAGATTATGATAATCGGGTGGGGTATACCTAGAATTATGGTAAATAAAGTGAAGTACAACTCAAATTTTCTTTTTCTTCTTTTACTTGTAAGTATTTTTTCACTTATAAGTGATCTTTTTGTTCTTTTTTTGGCACTTATAAGTGATATTTTACCATTATGTCCTCTCATATAAGACATGGATAATAGATGACAATTCAAAAATATGCAGACCAAAATTTGGTCACGTGGAGTCGTGATAAATGCTGGAAAACGGGATTATTTTTGGGACATATTTTGGGATTGTTAATTTTGGATGGGAATGAGAGAGAATTCTTGGTTGTTATGAAGGAAAAGAGAAGAGGAAGGGATGACTAGATTTATATGTAAGAAAATTAGTTTCTATTAGAATTTGGACAAGTGAAGGAATTTTTAAGTTTGGACAAGGACATATATAATAGACTTTTCGGATGCAATAAGTACTTGAGCAACCCATTAAGTGAAAAAAAAATTCACTTATGAATTTGGAGCCACTTATAAGTAAAAATTACTTATAAGTGTAAAAATAAACGTATTTATTGGGACCAAATTTACTTATAATTGAGGTCTCATACAGAATAAGTGAAATTTACTCATAAGTGAAAAAGGGCAAGAAGTCCTAGTCAAAGGGCAAGAAGTCCAAGTCTCATGCAGAATAAGTGAAATTCATCCCGACCTTGCTCCAGACTTGATGCAGTAGGCAGCACCTTCCGCCTCCAAATCAAAGGGCAAGAAGTCCAAGTCCTGCTACACGGTTTCTATCCTTTCCGAAGAAGCTATAGTAGGAACAACGAGGTCAGGACTGGCATACCAATGAGAGTATGATGATGGTGCGCTCTCAATCACCATATCTGATCCAGGTCTATCCCAGCCTTCAGCAGCGGACAAGTCCAAGCCGAAAGAAACTCGCTTCGAAAAACCGTTGTGCAAAGATATCGCTAAGGGGTTGGAGAAGCCCTACAACTTTGACATCTTGTCACAGCTCACCAATACTCCAGCAAAGTTGTCACTATTCGAGCTTCTCCGATTCTCCAAAGACACTCTGGTTACTTTGAGTGAAGCATTACAGAATGCAAACACCTACCTGGTGTAGTTCAAGCTGCCAGCTTGGGATCATGCTGCATGCCCCACTGCAATAATGTGATGGAGGCGATACCTAACATCACATTCTCACAACAAGATATGTTGTTGAAGAACAATTGGCACGATCGTCCTCTGTATTACACATGGTACATCGGCGCCATCAATGTGGACCGGATGCACATCGATCCCGGCTTGTCAATCAGCATCATCTCGCGAAGTCTGCTTCAGACTCTGGGCTTCCCGATGCATCGCCTGGCAGTGACCAAGACTGTCATCACTGGCTTCAACACTGGAAGGAGCTACCCTATGGTCAAGATTCACTTGAAATGTTATATCGACGACTTGAAAATAGAGGTCACATGCTACGTCATAGACGTAGACGTATCCTACAATGTCTTATTGGGACGTCCATGGATACATTATGTAAACTCTCTCGACCAGATTTCAGTATTTTAAAATTATTTTTATGCTAACTAGAATTATTGTAACTTTTTAAAATTTATCTATTACATATCCTATTGATTATGCACCTGTCCATTATAAAATTAATTTAGAGCATTACACTAGCTGTTAATTCCTAAACAAGTTCACATACCTGCCCTAGATATGTTAGACTATTTTTATGAATTTTGTGCAACTCCCAGATACTTTGTTTTGTGCTTCGTTTTAGTCGCACAAATATCGTTACAAACGTACGTATTTATTTTCCTATTTAATTTTCTGCTCTTTACCCATCTCTGTACCCCTAGAGATTTGAGGACCAGTAGGCACCTGTTTTGCCCAAACAAAAATACGATAATATTCTAGACTGAATATACTACAATTAGTGTATTGACACCGTAGAAAAATTATGATCCTAACTGCCCCTAAATAATTAGTGAACTTCGTGCGCAGTATTTATTAAATAATAAATATGATGACCCGTATCACCCAAAGAATCAGACCTTGCCTCTGCCCAGGCTCACCCCCACACTTTTCAAAACATTTTCCCAGCTTTTCCCCTCATTTCTGTACAATTCAGTATTTCGAGGAATCAGTATTTTATATCAGGCAAATTACAAAATTACGCAAAATAACCAACTTTGGGACCTATTTGCAATTTATGAAAGTTTAAGGGTTTTTATGCAAAAATGCATGTGAGGTGGCATAACCTCATTGGCTAGACAATAGGTGGCATTGGACCCACCTAAAAATCCAGAAAAATCTGCCAAAAATATCCTGAAATACAAAATTACCCAAATGCCCTTAAAGTTGCCATTAATTACAACTTTGCCATTGGGAGAATTCTTATATATATTCCCCTCCCCCTTCCCCCGAACACCCCACAATCCTCCCTCAGGCCACCGCCCTCCGCCGGACGCGTCGCCACCCTCTGGCCTCCTCCCCAGCCACCGAACCACCGCCCTAACCTCCGCCACCCACCGCTAGCTTCGGCTACACCACCATCACCAACAACAACAGCATCACCACCCCACCACCCGAATGCCTCGACCGCCACCACCTGCCGCCGTAGTCCACCGCCACCACCCCCATCTACTCCGCCACCCTCCCCTCTATCGAACCACCACCGCCACACCCCCCCACGACACCCTCCGCCGCCGGCAGCTCCCCCGCAACCCTCCACCGCCACTCCGGCCACTCCCGATCTCCGCCACCACCACCAGGGCCTTCGCCTCCCTCCCCTCCGTCCACCCATCCGCCTGCACCGCCCCCTCCGCCACCCCGCTGGCCGCAGTAGCCCCCGCAGCTGCTGTTGCTGCTACTGTTGCTGACTGCAGCTGCTGCTGCAGTTGCTGCTCCGGCCGGCCGCCTGCCGGACCACCGTCGGGCCTCCACCGGCGACAACGCAGGCCCCCCCTGACGTGTCAGGTATACCATCGTATTATACGTATTTTATACATGTATTTAAATATATGTATGTATATATATAAGTATATATATATGTATATATATATATATTAATGTTTATATTTATATATATTATATATTATATGATATATAATATATATACTTAAAATATAGAATTTATACTGTATATATATATATTATATTTATGTATGCATCTTTTATTTCTGTTTTTAATACTGTATATATATATTATATTTATGTATGCATCTTTTATTTCTGTTTTTATTAATATATATATATATATATATATATATATATATATATATATATATATATATATGTATGTATTCTATATGTAATAATATATATAAATTATATAAATTATTATTATTATTACTATATATAGTATATATATATATTATATACAGTGTATATATATATTATTATTATTATGAATATGTATATATATATGTATGTTCTTTTTTCTTCATTTTATATATATAAATATATGTATGTATCTATATTTATATATATCTATATATATTACTCTATATAATTATATATGTATTATATATGTATTATATATGGTATTATATATACTATATGATAATAATACTGGATAATACAGTATATATATAAATATATGTATTTAAATTTCTGCATTTTTCTTTCTTTTGTATATATGTAAATATAAGTATTTATATATGTATTTATAATTCCTGCACTGTATTTCTTTTTATTATATATATATATATATATATATATATATATATATACTATATAATAGCGTACTGGATATACAGTACATATATTATATATATATTACCTATGCTGGATAATACAGCCTACATATATATGTACATTTATATTTCTCGCAATGTCAATTTATTTTTTTATATATTATCTATATACTATATAGTGCTGTATAATACAGTACCTATAAATACGTATATTTAAATTATGTAGTGTCATTTCATTTTATTATTATATATCAGTGGATATACCCTGATAAATATTATATTATTATATATCAGTGGATACACCCTGATAATATATATAAACAGTGGTTATACCCTGCTAATATATATATTTACATTCGTGCTTTTTCTTTGCTTTATATATATACTAAATATATACTACTACTATATATTATATCGATATATATATACTATATATATATATATATATGTGTGTATCCTATATATATATGATACATAAGTATGTATATACTTTTATATTATACCTTGATAATCACAAACCTGTATGTTTTAACAGAACCCAACTCCAGCACAGCCAGTGACCCCCTGTCACCAGCACCCTCAAACTTGAATTTGAGAACAGGTTTCCAACACTATCAGGGAGTAGGCAAGTATACCTTGCCAAGTGTATTGTTTAAATTCTAATATTGTTATATGCTCTTGTTTCTGAATTTCATATAACTATGAGTACCTGAGACTGCCTTGGGTACAGTCAACTAACATATTGACAATTAGTATAATTAACCTAGTTTTACAGACCCACCAACAACTGAGGATATCCTGATATTCTCCTAGATCCTATCACGGGAACACGCAACATGGTTGCAATACATATTGGGATGCGAGCTGCGTATTTGATTAGCTACCAATACGTGTGACCCGCATCACGGATTAGAATAAACAAAAGTAGGACCTGACATTTAGTACATTGGGTTGGGAAAGATAACTGGTATACGTATGGGACACCCCCTTCCTTAAATGTTTATATACCTTCGCACCATGCTCCTTGGAGATGGTCGATTGCAGAGTTCCCTTGAACGGGGGCATATGTGGCATATACTAGTCAGTCACTACGGATTGGTAAATTACGTCAGCATATGTCTAGCCACACATTCCCATGCATACTACAAGGTCTTTAAATTGCATTCACTTAGATGGTTAGCACCATGTATTTATTTATTCAGTATTTACATACATGGCATGTTATTTTTCTGTATCTTGTTACGTCCCTCTGAGGACCTGGTTCCCTGCCAGGTTTAGGTGAGACATTCCACCCCACAGTACTTGGACCTGGACAGGAGTCTGGACATGCCCTTGAGATGGAGTTAGAGGAGATGCCATCAGAGTCTGCCTGAGTACATATGGAGTTGGAGCTATACATTTTGAGGACGATGCGCTAGTTTATCTTATTTCACTTTCTTCTTATCTTTTGTAGTGGGTTTGTTCCCACATGACTTTATCTGATTTGTATTTGACATTTCAGATTTAACATCTATCTATTCAGCACTTTTCCTAATATTCCTGTGGATGAGATAGTGTTACCTGTATTTAGACTTGTAGTATTTTAGGACAGCGTAGCACATCACTTTGGGTCCATTAAATTGGATAATCCTTTAGTGACGTGTCAGCTGGCCAATGCCACGTGGCCTAGTTCCGTATATTTTTTGGGACTGGGGCATGACACATTAGTATATAATCATACCGTCAACCTTGCACCAGTGCTTGAAGTACATGAACGATTACGGCGTCGTCAAGGTAGAATTTGCCGATGTTGATTCATTTAAAGGGGTCGAGGCCAACTACTTTGACTCGATCCTCTACAAGTAAGTCTACCAAGATGAAGGTGGCAATGATGTCGACGATGAGGCCGAGACTGGGACAACATCGGAGGATCCCTAGAGAGTCCATATTAAAGCACACGCTTCCGACACAGTTCCTCCCCTCAGGGTAAAACTGTACAGGAAAGTACCTGAGCCTCTGGTAGTTTGCCTCTGTAGACCGAGTCGACCATCGAAGCAAGATACATCACCTACTATGACTTTCGAACCTCTAGTGGTAAAGCTGCGTAGTAGACCTCCAAAGCCGTTGCTCGCATTGAGGGTAGATCTCGGGAAGGATGAACTAGAGGAGTACGTAGTCGCTCATGCTAACGTCCCTTCTCTCGACAATGTAATTTCGGAAGACGAGATACCTTATTTTATCAATAAAGGACTATCTTTGAACTACTCGGATATTGCATATCTTAACACGCTATATTCCCTTGAGCATGGTCTGGGCCTGCGCCTGCATACACATGTGACTACCACCTATGCAGCAAACCAAATTCTCTCCTGTAAAAACTCCTACTTCATAGTTCCAGCAAGGAAGATGGGAGACAAACTCATCACCTTCGGCAGAGTAAAAAGTTTCCAATCCTTCGACCCAGAGGAACTGGAGCCAGAACCAGAAACTGGCAAGATGCCACTTCATCGGTATAGATCTTAAGCCAAACACCTCATCCAGAAGATGGGATACGATCTGAAAGCCGCTAGGGGCTTGAACTACGATAAAGACCGACGGCTGCCTCTGCGTCTGCAGGCTCCTACAGGCAAGCCCGAGAATTATTACCATAATATCAAGAATGGCTTAGGGTACGTGTCATGCCCCAGTCCCAAAATATCGAGGGACTAGCCACGTGGCAATGGCCAGCAGCACACATCGATGGGAATACCTAATTTAATGGACCCATCAGGATGTACTTAAGTTGTAATACAACAATAAGGGTCTACTAATCTCATCCACAGAAATGAATACACAATATCAGAATATGAAGCAATACCAAGTCTCAATAAAACATAAGTAGGAGAACAACCCGATAATGAGTTTTATACATCAACTCAAAAGACTGGAAATAAAGAGTCTAACAATAGAAATAACTGAGTATAGAATATGCGTATACTCAGGAGAAATCCTCAGCGATCACCTCGTTCTCGGATTCTGGTACTGCTCCAAAGACTGCTTATGTCCCGTACACCTTGGGATAGATCTCTTTCGCTAAACCTGGAGACATAATCCAGATCCAGGTCCTCAGGGGACATAGCAAGGTACAAAATAACTCATGCCAAAATAAATGCAGTACAGCAATAAATGAAGCAATAGGGTAAACTATGTAACTGGCTATGTGATATGCAAGTGAGAGCATTATTCATACTCAGGCTGAGACTACTACAGGCTCTGTGTCGGGGAAACCCATAGCAGTATTTTTTCGAAGGGCCAGTAAATGTGCCAAAGCTCTATGTCAGAGTCTAAGGCACCTCTAATAAAGTATATATATATATATATATATATATATATATATATATATATATATATATATATATATAATTAGCCTTTTGTATGGTAAAACTCTCCCCACCTAATGTAATCACATGTCTCATGTTCACGATGTCTCATGTCCATGTCATGCAAGATCATATCTAATGCAACAAGAGTCATAATAAGATCTAAGCATGTATAAAGTATATGTCATAAACCTATATCCTATACAAAATTACCATGAATATCTCAGGAAGATTCTGTCTCATGAATAGTGTCAGGTGTCCTGGATTATGACGTACTTGATAATGCAAGCACGGGAATGTATAGGGTCTGGATATCCATGTCTATGTGACATTACACAACTCTGCGTACAGTGTTGACACTCGAATATTAGTCGAATGCTAAGTAATGTCACACGGCCCGAGGTTGAACAGAGATCTTACAGTCATAAATCAAGAAAATAGTATAAACAGATGTTGCAAGTAGGGCAAGGTACACTTGCCTGGGTTTTGGTTACCAACTGCGGCTCTGGTATCAGCGGGTTCTGCAGGTACTCCTCCGGTTGCTGAAATAGATATCACCATCAGATTCAGAAGACATCAAATAGCTAGAAATGCCTGTCCTTGAGTCCAATTTGGACACAGGAGCAAAAGTGACAGTTTTAGGTCAAAGCGGGGTCCACATGTGGCCCGCTTCGCACCAAAAAATATGCCAGAGATAATATTCTCCAAATTCGTCAAACTTAGTGTCCACAAGTCCAGAACGATAATACGAACCCAACAGAATGTCCAGAACTGGATTCCGATGAGCCGATCACAAAATCGCCCGTCAAGTGGTGTCGTGGGGCCCACGATACGCGATTTTGTCAACGTTCTCAGAATCGAACCAAACTTGGGTCACAGGACCAGCGTATTGCTACGAGTCTGATGATATAAGTTTTGTTTCGATCCGACATGTGTATACGAAGTTACAACGAGTTCCAGAACAGGGCCGATACGGGGCGTTGTCGACGGATACGCGTTGATTTCGGTGTGCACGTACATCCAAATCAACTTCCGCGAAATCTCACACATCCCTATTAACGGCGTGCACCTTTCGGTGAAGTCTGCATGCGACCAAGTCATCCCATTTGGTGGGGCGCACTCAGTTCCAAGAAAAAATGGGACAAATATTTTCCTGATTTTGGATCGCAGTTTGCGATCGCCACAGGATACAACACACCGAACGGGTTGCACAGGCATTGAGAGGGTCACGCAGGGTTCGTATCACAACAGACGGAATGGGAAATGGGACAGCGAGGAGAGAGAAAAGGCTACCTGAATAGGGCTCCGTAGAAACTGAAAATACTCGTGTCCGCTAGTCGGCGCGACACGACACAACGGCTAGGGTTAGGGTTCCTTCGCCGTCGGAGCTGCTGGGTCACCGGGGCTTCACCAGAGGAGGAGGCGGCTCTAGAAAAGTTCATCGAAGCAGCAGGTCTCAGGCGGAGTCGTCGGCAGGAGGCTGCTAGGTCAGGCTCGGCGAAGGCGGCTAGGGCAAGGGACTGTGGAGTCGTAGCGGGGTCGGGTCGAGCGGAGGGGAGCGGTGGAGCTCGGGTCTGAGGCGGAGGACGGGGGCGAGGGCACCGACGGCGAGGGGAGAAGGTGGCGACTGGGTGGCTGGAGAGGGTGGCTAGGTCGAGGAGTAGCTGGTGGCTCACGGTGGTTGAGACGGAGGTGGCTGGGCGGGTTTTTATAGGGCGAGGGGAGAGAAACCGCCGCGGGGAGGCAGGGGCATTACCGGCGGTTACGAGCGGAGCAGTCGGGGAGCATAACCGTCGCGGAGGAGGTGGGGCACCGGCGGTTACGGGCGGAGGAGGCGGAGAAACGAAGGGTTGGGGGTTAGGGTTTCCTAACGTGTTGGGTCGGGTCGAAAACGGGTCGGGTCGGGGTCGGGTTCGGATCCGACCCGATCCGATAGGCAATGGGTTGGGTTCAGCTAGACCGGGTCGGTTCAGGATTGGTTCGGGTTGGTTTGGTTCAAAAATAAACCGGCTTCATTTTGGTTTAATAAAATTTAGTTTTTAGGTCTTTAAAAATATTTTCGGGGTCCAATAAAATCCAGAAAAATTATCCTATGTCTAATATTTTATTTTACACCCAAAAATATTATTTTCATAATATTTTAATATTTAATAAAATTATTTAAAAATACTTAATACCAGAATACAATTGATTTAATTAGTTAAAAATCACAGAAAATTCTAGAAAATTCATTTTTAAAATCTAAATTTTTTTTGGGGGTTTACAATCTACCCCCTTAAGAGGACTGCGTCGTCGCAATCAAAGAATAATCGGTCAACAGAGATGACACGATTGTAAGCATTATTCGAAGCACATTACTGTCAAGAATCATGATTCAGGAGAATCAAAGGATGAGGTTTAAGCAAAAACACATAGGGAATGAAAATATCATTTCCCTAAGTAATGGAAGTTATGCAATTTCTAGAGTGAAGAAAAGCAAGAAAACTACAGCTTAGAAAACTAGGCTATTAATTATTAGCAAGTTCAAAATACCAGGTTAAGGCTAAGGTCACGAACTAACAAGCACGATCTAAAGCAATACTAAGAATAGATAGCTATGAAAACTTACGCGCATTGGCTACTCCACGAGTCTGCGCATCCTCCAAAGTCATCGCGAAAGCTTGTCCGCGTCCTTGAGGTGGTGCCCTCTGTTGTTGCTGGGCTTGCTGGAAGGGTGCTGCTCGAGGTGTCAATGATGTCCTTAGTTGATATCCTCCTGGTGCTGGTAGAGCTTGTTGGTTGACTATTGGTGCTCCTTCTCGACGCTAAGTGCATTCCCTCACTGAATGCTGACTGGATCCGCAAGCTAAACATAATCCCAGTTTACGTCTACACTCCTTCTCAACATGGCCTACTGTGCCACAGTAGTGACAGGTAGGAAGAGCTAGGGATTTGGATACAGCTCCCTGTGGTGCTTGATGCAGATGAGGTTTCTTTGCAGCTTCTCCATGCGGTGCTCGGGCTGGTACTGATGTGGAAGGCCACTTCAGGTTGGACTCTCTTCTGGTGACGCGCTCCATATGTCGAGCTACAGCAAGGACGTTCGTGTATGAAGTAAGTGCAACGGATCCAATCATTCTCTGTAGCTCTAAGTTTAGTCCATAGAAGAACTTCTCAGCCTTCTCCTCTTTTATCGGGATCAGGAAAGGGGTGAAGTGACTTAGTCGAATAAACTCCGCATTATGCTCTTCTACCGTCGTATTGCCTTGAATGAGGCGATTGAAGTTGTCCCGAAGTTCTGATCGAGCAGTAGATGGTATGTACATCTCCTGAAAGAGTCTAGAGAACTCTTTCCAAGTGACTCGGTCTGGTCTGAGCAGTCTCTCCTCAGATAGCCACCAGTGATGTGCATTGCCCATCAACTGCATCCGGACGCCAGTCATCCAATGCTCCCTTGGAAGCTCAGCTGTTTCTAATTGATGTTGAGTGTTTGTGAGCCACTCATGAACTTCAGTGGGATCCTCCTTGCCAGAAAAAGTTCGGGGCTTCAGCTGGCAAAAATCGGTGATAGAGCCCGTCATTGGTCGTCGAGCTGGTAGGTTGGCCTGCTCCAGTACAGTTACTAGGCTATTTCTCAAGTACTCCGCCTCGTGACACTGAGCCTCTTGATGAATCTGCTGTTGAGCTTGCATTATTGCGTAGATCATTTGGAATATTTGTTGTCCATCCATAGGCTGCCCTTGTGGGAATACAGGCATTGGTGGTGTGAACTGCGGCGGCGGTGGGATGTCATCACGCCGAAACCTAGAAGTATACTGGCCCGCTTGATTGCTTTGAACTGATTGTCCTCTATCTTCTGGTGTTACTCCTTCATCATAGGTGACCACATCATCGTGTGGTGTACCTAAGGGATTCTCATCACCGGTTCTCGGATCCATTGCTCTGCATCAAAAATAAACTTATAAGAGGCGCACAGGAATCAAGGCGGGATGCAAGTCAAAAATTAATTCGAATTCGATATAGAGATCAAGAACGAATCAAGCAAGTGGATGAGATCCTATAACTTAACCTATCCTTATTGCAGGCTTGCTCGGTCCCTAAGTTAAAACCGAAGCAATTTAGTCATTGACCTGCATGGGCCACCATAAAAACCATGTCACGCTCCAGTCCCAAAATATCGAGGGACTAGCCACGTGGCAATGGCCAGCAGCACACACCGATGGGAATACCCAATTTAATGGACCCATCATGATGTACTTAAGCTGTAATACAATAATAAGGGTCTACTAATCTCATCCACAGAAATGAATACACAATATCAGAATATAAAGCAATACCAAGTCTCAATAAAACATAAGTCGGGGAACAGCCCGATAATGAGTTTGATACATCAACTCAAAAGACTGGAAATAAAGAGTCTAACAATAGAAATAACTGAGTATAGAATATGCATATATTCAGGAGAAATCCTCAGCGACCACCTCATCCTCGGATTCTGGTACTGCTCCAAAGACTGCACCTGTTCCGTACACCTCGGGATAGATCTCCTTCGCTAAACCTGGGGACATAATCCAGATCCAGGTCCTCAGGGGACATAGCAAGGTACAAAATAACTCATGCCAAAATAAATGTAGTGCAGCAATAAATGAAGCAATAGGGTAAACTATGTAACCGGCTATGTGATATGCAAGTGAGAGCATTATTCATACTCAGGCTGAGACTGCTACAGGCTCTGTGTCGGGGAAACCCATAGCAGTATTTTCTCGAAGGGCCAGTAAATGTGCCAAAGCTCTGTGCCAGAGTCTAAGGCACCTCCATTAAAGTTATATATATATATATATATATATATATATATATATATATATAATCAGCCTTTTGTATGGTAAAACTCTCCCCACCCAATGTAGTCACATGTCTCATGTTCACGATGTCTCATATCCACACTACTAGAATAAGCGGGATTAGCGACGTATTTTAGCGACTCCAAGTAAAAACGTCGCTAACTTAGCGACTCCTTAAATATCGTCGCTAGACGTCGCTAAATGGCGACATTTAGCGACGTTTAGCGACTTTTATTAAGATTTTAAATTAATCGTCGCTATAAGTTCAATTAAGGTCGCTAAACGTCGCTAATATATCTTATTTAGCGACGTTTAGCGTCGTAATTAGCGACGTATCTTTCAAAAATATTTAGCAACGTATTTAGCGACGACTTTGGAGTCGCTATTTTTTTATTTTAGCGACGTTTTTACCTTGACGTCGCTAAACGTCGCTAAATTTTGATTAATTAGGGCTCAGTTTTCTTTTCTCCATCTGTCGAAAATTTTGAAACGCTTCGATTTCCCCCGCCCCCCCCCTCCGGCGACCGGGTCTCCGACCGCTGCGGCTACTCCGGCATCTCCCTCCTCCTCCTCGAGCTCTAGGTAATCTCTCTCTCTCTCTCTCTCTCTCTCTCTCTCATGTGACACTGACACAAGACACACGCACACAGACACGACACACGTACACAGACACTGAGGAGTGGTACACGAGACACACGACACACACACACAGACGCAGACACACACACACGACACACATACACGACACACACACAGACACACAGACACAGACACACATACGACACACACACACACACGCAGACACACACACACACAGACGCATATTAGGGTTAGGGTTAGGGTTAGGTTTTTTGACCTGGGTTAGGGTTAGGGTTAGGGTTAGATTTATGGTTAGGGTTAGGGTTAGGGTTAGGTTTTTTGACCTGGGGTTAGGGTTAGGTTTAGGGTTAGGGTCAGATTCATCTTCTCAAAAGCAAGTGGTACACGAGACACACGACACACACACACAGACGCAGACACACGACACACATATACGACACACACACAGACACACAGACGCAGACACACACACGACACACACACACACACGCAGACACACACACACACAGACGCATATTAGGGTTAGGTTTAGGGTTAGGGTTAGGGTTAGGTTTTTTGACCTGGGTTAGGGTTAGGGTTAGGGTTAGATTTATGGTTAGCGTTAGGGTTAGGGTTAGGTTTTTTGACCTGGGGTTAGGGTTAGGTTTAGGGTTAGGGTCAGATTCATCTTCTCAAAAGCAAGTGGTACACGAGACACACGACACACACACACAGACGCAGACACACGACACACATACACGACACACACACAGACACACAGACGCAGACACACACACGACACACACACACACACGCAGACACACACACACACAGACGCATATTAGGTTAGGGTTAGGTTTAGGGTTAGGGTTAGGTTTTTTGACCTGGGGTTAGGGTTAGGGTTAGGGTTAGGTTTTTTGACCTGGGGTTAGGGTTAGGTTTAGGGTTAGGGTCAGATTCATCTTCTCAAAAGCAAGTGGTACACGAGACACACGACACACACACACAGACGCAGACACACGACACACATACATGACACACACACAGACACACAGACGCAGACACACACACGACACACACACACACACGCAGACACACACACACACAGACGCATATTAGGGTTAGGGTTAGGTTTAGGGTTAGGGTTAGGTTTTTTGACCTGGGGTTAGGGTTAGGGTTAGGGTTAGGGTTAGGTTTTTTGACCTGGGGTTAGGGTTAGGGTTAGGTTTAGGGTTAGGGTCAGATTCATCTTCTCAAAAGCAAGTGGTACACGAGACACACGACACACACACACAGACGCAGACACACGACACACATACACGACACACACACAGACACACAGACGCAGACACACACACGATACACACACACACACGCAGACACACACACACAGACGCATATTAGGGTTAGGGTTAGGTTTAGGGTTAGGGTTAGGTTTTTTGACCTGGGGTTAGGGTTAGGGTTAGACCTGGTCAAGAGAGAACATATATTTTCTAAAGAGACACACACACACACACACACACACACAGACACAATCAGAGAGTAGCATTCCTTTTCTTTCTCAAGAGAGAACATATATTTTCTAAAAATATATTGTTAATATTATGAATCAGAGAGTAGCATTCCTTTTCTTTCTCAATCCTACTGTGCCTTATATTCCTTCGTTTGACTCAACGTAGAATTTAGAGGAAGTTAGTGTTATTTTGGCTTGCAACCTGCTAATTAATGATATGCACACAACCTGCTAGTTAATGATATGAATATGAGTTTGGAACCTCATTATTATATTCTAAATATGTTAAGGGTGGAGTTAAGTAATACAAAAGCAATTCACTCTATTATTCTAAACTTGATGTTTGAAAAATCTAAAGATGAAAGCCTGTCAGGGTGGTCGCAACATGGTCGAAACGCTACGTGACGATCGTTTATTGGGAGAGAGGTGGAGGTGAAAGGGTTACAAGAAGGTTGTAAGCATTTGATAGTAAACTTAGCATTATTGATATATATAAAAGAAGTAGTGGGAGAATAAAAAAGGGAGAGAAAAGAAAAAGAAAGAACGGTACATACGAGGATTAAAGTATCGATTATTTTATTTTGTGACACGTAGGATATAAATAAGATATTATGGTATCATTATTATACTGCAACAAACAACTAATTCTTTGTGAGTCATCTAATTATTCCGTTCCGGTCCAATAGCTAATTCTTTGCTAATTCTTTGTTTTCATCTATCTTACCAGATGGCACCCAAGAGAGCGACACCTACTGTTAAGGAGGAAGTGATGCCTCCTACTGTTAAGGAGGAAGAGATACCACCTGCGGGGAGTTCCAGTCACCCAGCACCTATCGCGGCTGTATCTCAGACAGGGAGTTCCAGTCACCCAGCACCCATAGCGGAGCTTGATAACATAAACGCTGTTTATGCGCAGTATTTGAGGGACTGGTATCTGCCCCGTTTTGGAAATCCTCGAGATTGATACTATGATGTTTCATATACTTATATATTATGAATTTTATGTTACTGTGATACTCTGATACTTATATATTATGTATTTTGTGATGTTGTTTATGCCCATTTTGTGTGACTGTGATACTGTGATACTTTTATGACTGTGATACTTTTATTGTCTGTCTATAATATTTGTGTGTATTAATTGTATGACTGTATACTTTTATTCATATTAAATATTGTTAATCCGGTGTTGAGTGTTCCACCGAAGGGGTCGGCGAACCCATTGAATTCAACGGAGGGTTGCTCCGGGTCTATTTTTAATTAGAAATTTTAAAATTACAGGAACAATAGCTTGGAACAATTAAGGTTTTTTTTTACTTTTTTTGTAAATTTAGCGACGTATTTAGCGACGTTTAGCGACGTCTAGCGACGTTTTAATAAGTCGCTAAAAAAGTCGCTACTTAGCGACGTGTCATTAGACGTCGCTAACGACGTCGCCAAACGTCGCTAAATATGTCGCTGTACGTCGCAAATTGGTGACATGGCAGTACTGCCAGGTCATTAAATACGTCGCTGTTACATCGCTATATAAGTCGCTAATTAGCGACGTTTAGCGACTTTATAGAACGTCGCCATTTAGTGACTCGGCGTCGCTAAACGTCGCTACGTTTAGCGACTCATGGAAGTCGCTAAAAAATGTCGGTATAGCGACGTTTAGCGACGTATTTCGGTTCAGCGACTTGGTTTCTTCCGACTACTTTAAAACGTCGCTAATGACGTCGCTAAACTATTTTAGCGACGTTTTTTTGTCATTTAGCGACATTTTTGGGCGTCGCTAATTTGACTTTTTTTGGTAGTGCCATGTCACGCAAGATCATATCTAATGCAACAAGTCATAATAAGATCTAAGCATGTATAAAGTATATGTCATAAACCTGTATCCTATACAGAATCATCATGAATATCTCAGGAAGATTCTGTCTCATGAATAGTGTCAGGTGTCCTGGGTTATGACGTACTTGTTAATGCAAGCATGAGAATGTATAGGGTCTCGATATCCATGTCTAGGTGACATTACACAACTCTGCGTACAGTGTTGACACCCGAATATTAGTCTTACGCTAAGTAATATCACACGGCCCTAGGTTGAACAGAGATCTTACAGTCATAAATCAAGAAAATAGTATAAATAGATGCTGCAAGTAGGGCAAGGTACACTTGCCTGGGTTTTGGTTACCAACTGCGGCTCTGGTATCAGCGAGTTCTATAGGTAATCCTCCGGTTGCTGAAATAGACATCACCATCAGATTAAGAAGATATTAAATAGCTAGAAATGCCTGTCCTTGAGTCCAATTTGGACACAGGGGCAAAAGTGGCAGTTTCTAGTCAAAGCGGGGTCCACATGCGGCCCGCTTCGCACCGAAAAATATGCCAGAGACAATATTCTCCAAATTCGTCAAACTTAGTATTCACAAGTCCAGAACAATAATACAAACCCAACGGAACATCCAGAACTGGATTCCGATAAGCCGATCACAAAATTGCCCGTCAAGTGGAGCCGTGGGGCCCACGACACACAATTTTGTCAACGTTCTCATAATCGAACCAAATTTGGGTCATAGGACCAGCGTATTGCTACGAGTCCGATGATATAAGTTTTATTTTGATCCGACATGTGTACACGAAGTTACAATAAGTTCTAGAATAGGGCCGATACGGGGCGTTGTCGACGGATACGTGTTGATTTCGGTGTGCACGCACATCCAAATCAACTTCTGCAAAATCTTGCATGTCCGTATTAATGGCACGCATCTTTTGGTGAAGTCCGCACACGACCAAGTCGTCCCGTTTGGTGGAGCGCACTCAGTTCCGGGAAAAAATAGGACAAATATTTTCCTAATTTTGGATCGCAGTTTGCGATCGCCACAGGACGCGACACACCGAACAGGTTGCACGGGCATCGAGAGGGTTACGCAGGGTTCACTTCATAACAGACGAAACAGGAAACGGGGCAGCGAGGAGAGAGAAAAGGCTACCTGAACAGGGCTCCGTAGAAACTAAAAATACTTGTGTCCGCGAGTCGGCGCGACACGACATAGCGGCTAGGGTTAGGGTTCCTTCGCCGTCGGAGCTGCTGGGTCGTCGGGGCTTCGTCGGAGGAGGAGGCGGCTCTGGAGGAGTTTGTCGAAGCAGCGGGTCTCAGGCGGAGTCGTCGGCCGGAGGCTGTTGGGTCAGGCTCGACGGAGGCGGCTAGGGCAAGGGACCGTGGGGTCGTGACAGGATCGGATCGAGCGGAGGGGAGCGGTGGAGCTCGAGTCTGAGGCAGAGGATGGAGACGAGGGCGAGGGCGCCGACGGCGAGTGGAGAAGGTGGCAACTGGGTGGCTGGAGAGGGTGGCTAGGTCGAGGAGTAGCTGGTGGCTCACGGTGGTTGAGACGGAGGAGGCTGGGCGGGTTTTTATAGGGCGAGTGGAGAGAAACCGCCATGGGGAGGCAGGGGCGTTATCGGCGATTACGAGCGGAGCAGTCGGGGAGCGTAACCACCGCGGAGGAGGCGGGGCGCCGGCGGTTACGGGCGGAGGCGGCAGAGAAACGAAGGGTTGGGGGTTAGGGTTTCCTAACGGGTCGGGTCGGGTTCAGTTTCGGATCCAACCCGATCCGATAGGCAATGGGTTGGGTTTAGCTAGACCGGGTCGGTTCGGGTTGGTTTGGTTCAAAAATAAACCGGGTTCATTTTGGTTTAATAAAAATTTTTTATTTTATAATTAATTAATTATTGTGCATGTTGTATATTTATTTATAGTATTATTTATTTATTTATTGTTAGATGTTTTATTATATTATGGACTTGTGTTAGTGGACTTAACTTATCATCCTCATATTTTCAATCAAGGATAGTTTGGTAATTGACATGGGTATTTTATTTTTAGAATTGATTGTATTTAAATATTGTGCATATGTATTAATTATTTGTTGTATTATTCATTTATTGTTATATGCTAGATTATTTTAGACTTGTGTAGTGGACCTAACCAATTTATTAGTTGTATGAACCAAATATTTCATATTAGTTTAGATTGAGCCCAAGACTTAGGCCCATGGATTAGGAGGATGAATTAATTAGTGAAACCATTAGACTAGAACCTTCCCTCCTTAATTAATTTTTTCATGAGAGGCCCCAAGGGATAAATAGGACATTTTATATTACTTTAGGGAGAGAGTAGTGGCCGACCATAGAGGAGGAGAGAATGTCTCTCTCATTTTATTTTTTATTTGCATTAATTAGATCTAGTTTTCCCTCTTTCCAATTTTTTTCATTCCCTCATCAATTCTCCACCAATTTCTTCACAAATTTCTTTCCTAATTCTCAATTTAGGCTTCTACAATAAGGATCTATAAGAAGGAAGCAAGGAGCAACAAGGAGGAGACCAAGATCTACTAGAAGATGAGCTACATTTCAATTTAGAGATTTTCGTTGGAAATTCATCTCCCAATAGGTATATTTCAGTTTTTCCACTTCTAGTAGACTCTAAATCTGAGATTTAACTATGAAAAACCAACCCACATGTATAGGCTACCCATAAGAATTGGTTTTAGGTTCATAGGAGACCTATGGTGGAAGTTATGTGCATTTTGGTATCAATTTTGGGAGAATTTCGAGATTGGCACATGTAGTGTTTGTCATTTGGTCAAATAGATCAATGTGACATATGATTGCTTGTTTATGACTAGTATCATGTCCAAAATTGGGTACGTGTAGGCTATATCTCGTCAATTTGGCGATACAGATTATTTTTTAGGATTTTCCTCCGACACGGAGACTTGTACATATCATATCGTGACATGGACATGTAGTTGATCTAATTATTATACGTATTGTTCATATTTAGTATATTAGACTTGCTCGTGTCCTCCGAGATACTATTGGTTGTATGTTAGAGCCGTATCGCAAGCGTATCATAGAATGTGTGTGATACGGGTGCGGTGCACTCCACATGTTTGGTTTTGGTCCTCATTTTTATATGTACTTGTGTATTTATATATGTATGATATTATATGGTATATATATATAAGTGTGTATTATGTGATATAGTGTATATATATATATATATATATATATATATATATATATATATATATATATATATATATATATATATATATATATATATATATATATATATATAAGTGTGTATTATGTGATATAGTGTATAGGTGTATCCATATATATATATGGATACACCTATACACTATATCATATAATACACACACATATATATATATATATATATATATATATATATATATATATATATATATATATATATATATATATATATATATATATATATATATATATATATATATATATATATATAGGTACGAGTGTTTATATATAAATACATATAGGTGTTTGACTCTTCAGTTCTTTATATCATATTCGTGCGATTGTTCCATCTTATAGTTCTGTGATTGAGTATTCATATTTCATTAGTGGCATTATTATATTTTGATTGCTAGATAGATAGTTTACCCAAAAAATGTTCTACCGCTGATGCTGCAGCGTAGGTTGGACGTTGTTCACTACTTGCGTCCCTACACCGGGTGTAGTGTCTCAAATCCTGATCCGACCGGGATATGCACTACGTAATTGGGCTTGTGGCTAGTCTGTCTGAGTCATAGTTGGAGTTTAGATCTTTAGCATCCTCTTGCCATGGACGAAATGTGATGATCCTTTCCAACTTATGGATAGGCCTCTATTGAAACAAGTCCAATAGTTTTCGTGTTTTGTTGCTTGGTTTTCTTGATTGCCGCTTTAGGATTTTGATTTGGTGTTGCTTTCGATTTGCTTGGTTTTTGTTGTTGGCTTTCTTGTTTGGAGTTTTGATTCTTGGGGAGTTCGGCAGGAAGGATAGGCAAGAATTCTAACTCGGTGCTCGTGCTGTTGTAGGTCCGCATAACTGATGTTTGATCATTGCTAGGCGAGAATCCTTATTTCAGTATTTTTTCTTTAACCAGTGAGTGGTTCAGACCCTTATTTCCTACTTCTTCACGCCCACATCTCAAATGTTTTAAACGTTAACTCGATGATGCCCGGTTGGACGCCTAGGAAATCCTTAGCCATAATGCATGCCAGCTACTAAGAAAGGAACATGGGATTGTAGGCTAACTTAATTATATGCTTGCACACCTTATGAACACGAGCTTCTTTATAAGAATTGGTTATTGGTTGGTTGCGGCCTAGTGCCTCGGATAGGGTTTGGACCTACGGGATACCAAAATCGGAACACGTCTTGAGAAAATATGAACTGTTGCATAAGTATATATATATTGCTGCTTTACTTCTTCTGTTTCATTTCATGCCTTGTATGATATATGAATTGTTCATGCATTTGCATGGTCTGGGACAACTTGTGCACAAGGTTTAGCATTTTCTCGAAATGGTATTCCAGGACACTGGAACAGTATCGACCCGGGGGGAATATTTGATCATGTTAGTCGCGATACATTACGGGACCTTCAGCAGGGCTTGCTACCCGGGCTGACAGGGCACGCTGCAATGCTTGGATAGGTCCCTAAGGTGTCAATCACACCAATGACTGCATAGAATAGAACACATGCTAATTTATTGTCTTGTGCAGATGGTAAGTATACTTGTGTTTTGTTGCAGGGAAAGCGTGCATCGGTTGAGTAAGCAACCGATGTACTTATTTGATTCAATATTATTTTCATTCTTATCAAAACATGCAACTGATATGAATTGAATTCACTTACTTCTCTATAGAAAGATCATCTTAATGTATGCTCGCCCCTAATAAGCTAGTGTCGATTTAGTCGAGTGGGTTCGTCCCGCTCACCAGTACAGCTGAGTACTGACCCACGGTGTGGGCAACTATTTCAGGCACTCAAGCGGTGCAACGCTATTGGATAGACGAGGAGGCGTTATGAGCACCTCTATTTTGAAGTATAGTAGGAGTCAGTTCATTTTGGAGGCGTGGAATTTTAATCTATACAAGGGCGTAATATATGAATGACGTGGACTATCTGATGGAGAGCGCCCTGCCTTTTGAGTTTTCTTTTGTAATGCAAATTAAGTAGCCGAGAGGCGCATCAAATGTAAACCATATATAAATTACTCTGAATTATCAATGAAAAGCATGTTTTTTCCCTAACTTGGGTTCAAATATCTGTGAATGTGTTTTCTAACTTGTGTTTCAAAATGGGTTCCTATTACTGCACATTCTTGCCTTGTGCGAGCGCAACTCCAGGCTCGCACGACATCACGCCCCAGCAAGGACGATCGACTCCGTAAAGGATCTAGCGAGGACGATTGACCCTTTCGGGATTGGAGCGTGACATATTGGTATCAGAGCACGAGATGAGTTGATGCGCCTCTCAATTGAGTTGCGTTCGGCATCCGCTGCATGAGATGAGTCGCCTATACAATGAGCCCATAGATATAAAATCTATCGTTTTTGGAGTGTTGACAAGCTACTCTCTTTTATAGCAATGGCTAAGAAAAATACTGCCGCTGCAAGCAGTGCTCAACCCATCCAGAGCGATCTGGCAAGTTCTGGAGAATTCGGAGGAGCGGTTTCAATCGATATGACAGAGCGTCTTATGCATCTCATGGAGCTACAGCAACAGCAAGCCGTCACTCAACTGGCACAAATTCAGGCACAGTTCACTGCTCAACAGAAGTAGATGGATACCATGATGCAATTTATTGCATCCTTGGTACCCAGCAACGGAGGAGCCACAGTGATGCCTGTAATGTCGATGGCTATGATGGTAGAAGACGAGTCAGAAGAAATATAGCCTCCCGCTAGGAATACCTGCCGAGTGGGGGAGTTCACCAAAATGCATCCACCAACGTTCAACGGGCGAGCAGAACCAGATGTGGTGATGGGATGGATTACAAAGCTTGAGGGACTCTTTAACTTGGTCGGCATTAAGGGGTCCAAAAGAGTGGCTTGTGCATCAGTGCAACTGGAACTACGTGCGCACGATTGGTGGGAAGCTACTAAGCAAGAGATTTATGATGCCAATCCCAACTGCAAGATCACTTGGGAGATGTTCAAATCTGCCTTTATTGAACAATACATCCCACGGGCCTTGCAGGAACAGAAGGAAGACGACTTCAGCAATCTGGTGCAAGGAAGTATGTCTGTTGATGATTATAATTCAGTGTTTGCTAGATTTGCCAAGTTTTTCGGACACTTCTTGCCTAACCAGCAGGCGTGGTGCTACAGTTTTCAGAAAGCTTTGAATGATGATTTGCATAGGGATGTTATAAATCAGAAGTGTCAAACCTACAAGGAATGTTATGAAGCTACCCTGAATAGTGAACGGATCTTTGGGCGCAATTCACAAAAGCTCAATGTGCAGACCCTCCGTACCAATTACAACAAGCGACCTCAAGAAACGGGAGGGTCTGGAGCGCCAAAGCGTTCGCACACATCCGAACACAAGGGTCAGCCCCAGGCGCCGTACTGCCATAGATGCGGCAAATTGGGGCATCGTGTGAATGAGTGCCGAGTTGTTGGATGCTTCTAATGTAGTTGTTTGGACCATAAAGCTTTTGACTGTCGAGATCCAAGGCCGATGGTCAGGCCACAGCCGAATCAGAACAACGTAAATCAGAATAAGGGGTCTCCGGCTAACGGCACCAATGTTGTACCAGTGAACCCACAACGCCAGGGTGCTCAAGGCCGAGTCTATGCACTGACTAGGGATGAGGCATCCGTCTCCGATACTATTGTGACAGGTACCTTACTTTTTTGAGAATTTCTCGCTAGAGTCTTATTCGATTCAGGTGCTACGCATAGTTTCATATCTGCTAATTTTACTGTTGAGCATAAATTAGCTTCTACTCCTTTAAATATGAACCTTTGCGTAAGTACCCCTTCGAGAGTCGACATGCCCGCCCATGCGATCTGTAGGGACGGTTATATTTGCATCGGAGGAAAGAAGCTTTCCTTATATGTCATTGTGCTAGACATTAAGGATTATGATATTATTCTCGGAATGGACTGGTTGGATGCTTGCCATGCAACAATCGAGTGCACGGAGAAGCGAATCATATTTCGTCTACCCAACGAGGCAGACTTCTGCTATTCGTGCAGCGCTGCACCGAAGACGGCAATGGTGATATCAGCAATTTCGGTTAGGCGTATGTTGCATTCGGGCTGTGAAGGGTACTTAGCCTCTGTTCGAGACACCCGGCAGAAAAGTGCAGATCCAGCTCAGGCTGAAGTCATAGCAGATTTCCTCGATATATTCCTGGACGATCTGCTTGGAATGCCTCCTGATCGTGAGATAGAATTCTCCATTGACACCTTTCTAGATTCGCGACCGATATCGAAGGCACCTTATCGAATGGCCCCAGCAGAGCTGAAGGAACTGAAAATACAATTGCAAGATCTGTTGGACCGAGGATACATTCACCCAAGCGTTTCTCCCTGAGGAGCTCCAGTGCTGTTTGTGAAGAAAAAGGACGGATCCATGCGGCTATGCATTGACTACCAAGAACTGAATAAGGCTACCATACGGAACCAGTACCCATTGCCAAGGATAGATGACTTGTTTGATCAACTGCAAGGTGCAACAGTTTTCTCTAAAGTTGATCTCAGGTCAGACTATCACCAGTTGAGAATCAAATCTGATGATGTTCACAAATCTGCATCCAGAACCCGATATGGATACTATAAATTTATTGTAATATCGTTCGGCTTGACGAACGCCCCTGCAGCTTTTATGGATCTAATGAAACGCGTGTTTCGGCCATTTGTGGACAAGTTTGTAGTCGTATTCATTGACGACATACTAATCTATTCCAAGGATGAGGCAGAGCACAAGAAACACCTGAAAATCGTGCTACAAATATTATGAGAGCATCAGTTGTTCGCAAAGCTCAGCAAGTGTGAGTTCTGGTTGAACAACGTGGCATTCCTTGGACATATCGTCTAGGCAGAAGGCGTTGCCGTAGACCCAAAGAAGATAGAGACGATGGTGGACTGGAAGCAACCTACGTCAGCCAGCGAAGTTCGAAGCTTTCTGGGCCTAGCGGGATACTACCGTAGGTTCGTAAAAGATTTTTCTAAACTGGCCTCGCCTTTGACTCGCCTTACTCAGAAAGGAATTGTATACAAATTGGGTGAGGACTGCGAAGCTAGCTTTCGGGAACTTAAGCAACGTCTCATTTCAACTCCAATTCTTGCACTTCCGGATGGGGTAGAAGAATTTCAGATATACAACGATGCTTCGGGACTCGGCTTGGGGTGTTTGCTCATACAAAGGGATAAGGTAATATCGTACGCCTCCAGACAACTGAAGCCGCACGAGAAAAACTACCCGACACATGACTTAGAATTGGCGGCAATTATGTTTGCACTAAAGTTGTTACGGAATTATCTTTATGGTGTTGCTTGCAAAATCTATACATACCACAAGAGCCTCAAGTATCTATTCATCCAACGGGAACTGAACCTCCGGCAGCGGCGCTGGCTAGAACTGATAAAGGACTATGGCCTGACGATCGCATATACGTCGGGCAAGGGAAACGTCGTTGCTGATGCTCTGAGTCGGAAGCACGTGGGATCGTTATCCATAAACAACCGTTTACTTCAGGAGCTAGAGGCGCTGGGCATCGTGTTTCGAGTTTGGCATCAAGGAGTGCAGTTGGCACTACTCTATCTTGAACCGAGTTTATGTGATAGAATCAAATTTGCTCAGATGAATGATCAGTTCCTAACAAAGGTACATGGGCTGATCTTGGCAGAGAAGACGTCTGACTTTGTGGCAGGCGAAGATGGGGCCTTACAGATGAAATGAAGGCTATGTGTTTCTAGCGACCCAGTACTCCGAAGGAAAATTATGACAGAGGCACACTATACGAAGTATTCCTTGCATCCAGGGAGCACCAAGATGTATATGGACTTACGCAGGACCTTCTGGTGGCACGATATAAAATGGGATATGGCAACCTTTGTGTCACAGTGCATGGCCTGTCAACAGGTAAAAGCTGAACATCAGTGGCTCGGTAGGGAGCTGCAGAACCTCGCTATTCCCGAGTAGAAATGGGACAACATCACTATAGATTTTATTGTGGAATTTCTGAAGACGCCTCGGAGGCATGATGCGATTTGGGTCATAGTTGATCGTTTGACCAAATCGGCCCACTTTCCCCTATGAAAGTTACTTGGAGCATCGATCGGTTAGTACATATTTACATAGATGAGATTGTTTGATTACACGGAGTACCTGCCTCAATCGTCTCTGACCGTGACAGATGTTTCTTATCTCATTTTGGACTAGACTACAGTCTGCTATGGGAACCAAGCTAAAGTTCAGTATTGCATACCACCCCCAGACTGACGGATAGACAGAAAGGACAAATCAGATACTTGAAGATATGTTGCGGCTGTGTACAATTGATTTAAAGACTATTTGGGACACACACCTTCCGTTAGCGGAGTTCGCGTATAACAACAGTTACCAATCGAGTATCCAGATGGTACCGTACGAAGCACTCTATGGGCACAAGTGTCGATCTCCAATCTGTTGTGACGAAGTCGGCGAGCGACGGGTACTCGGGCCAGAGCTGGTGGAGCGGGCAGTTGAGAAAGTTCATTTGATTCGGGAAAAACTTCACACTGCGCAGAGGGGACAGAAGAGCTATGCCAATGCTCATCGTAGACCTTTGGAGTTCATGGTCGGGGATCATGTCTTCTTGAAAATGACACCGATGTGTGGGGTGATATATTTTGGCGTTAAGGGCAAACTGAGTCCCAGATTTGTTGGCCCCTTTGAAATACTGGAGCGAGTGGCAGTTGTGGCATACCGGATTGCACTACCTCTCGTCTTGGCTGAAGTGAACGACGTATTACATGTCTCTCAACTTTGGAAGTATGCGCATGACCTGAGTCATGTGGTTAGCTTCGAACAATTGGAACTGTGCACGGACTTATCGTACTCAGAAGAGCCCGTGCAGATTTTGGACCGTAAGGAGAAAGTGTTTTGCAACCGTATGATGTCCTTGGTTCGCGTGCTGTGGTAGAACCATTAAGTTGAGGAATCAACTTAGGAGATAGAGTTGGAGATGAAGGAGAAGTATCCTTTATTGTTCTTTCAGTCGGAGGTAAGGCCTTGTTCTTAAGTTTTGGGATAAAACTTTTTCTTAGTGGTATATTATGTAGTGCCTCAAATTCCGATCCGACCGGGATGTGCACTACGTAATTGGACTTGTGGCTAGTCTGTCTGAGTCATAGTTGGAGTTTAGATCTTCAGCATCCTCTTGCCACGGACGAAATACGATGATCATTTCTAACTCATGGATAGGCCTTTATTGAAACAAATCCAATAGTTTTCGTGTTTTGTTGCTTGGTTTTCTTGATTGCCGCTTTAGGATTTTGATTTGGTGTTGCTTTCGATTTGCTTGGTTTTCGCTGTTGGTTTTCTCGTTTGGAGCTTTGATTCTTAGGGAGTTCGGCAGGAAGGATATACAAGAATTCTAACTCGGTGCTCGTGCTGTTGCAGGTCCGTGTAACTGACATTTGATCGTCGCTAGACGGGATGCCTTGTTTTATCATTTTTTCCTTAACCAGTGAGTTGTTCGGACCCTTCTTTCCAACTTCTTCATGCCTACATCTCAAATGTTTCAAACGTTCACTCGATGATGCCTGGTTGGATGCCTAGGAAATCCTTAGCCACAATGCATGCCAGCCACTAAGAAAGGAACATGGGATTGTAGACTAACTTAATTATATGCTTGCACACCTTATGAACACGAGCTTCTTTATAAGAATTGGTTATTGGTTGGTTGCGGCCTGGTGCCTCGGATAAAGTTTGGACCTACGGGATACCAAAATCGGAACACGGCTTGAGAAAATATGAACTGTTGCATAAGTATATATATTGCTGCTTTACTTCTTCTGTTTCATTTCATGCCTTGTATGATATATGAATTGTTCATGCATTTGCATGGTCTGGGACAACTTGTGCACAAGGTTTGGCATTTCCTCGAAACGGTATTCCGGGACACTGGAACCGTATCGACCCGGGGGAAATATTTGATCGTGCTAGTCGCGATGCATTGTAGGACCTTCAGCAGGGCTTGCTACCCGGGCTGACAGGGCGCGCCGCAATGCTTGGATAAGTTCCTAAGGCATCGATCACACCAATGACCACATAGAATAGAACACATGCTAATTTATTATCTTGTGCAGATGGTAAGTATACTTGTGTTTTGTTGCAGGGAAAGCGTGCATCGATTGAGTAAGCAACCGATGTACTTATTGGATTCAATATTATTTTCATTCCTATCAAAACATGCAACTGATATGAATTGAATTCACTTACTTCTCTATAGAAAGATCATCTTAATGCATGCTCGCCCCTAATAAGCTAGTGTCGATTTAGTCGAGTGGGTTCGTCCCGTTCACCAGTACAACTGAGTACTGACCCACGTTATGGGCAACTATTTCAGGCACTCAAGCGGTACAACGCTAGTGGATAGATGAGGAGGCGTTAGGAGCACCTCTATTTTGAAGTATAGTTGGAGTCAGTTCATTTTGGAGGCGTGGACTTTCAATCTATACAAGGGCGTAATGTATGAACGACGTAGACTATCTGATGGAGCGCGCCCTGCCTTTTGAGTTTTCTTTTATAATGCAAATCAAGTAGCCAAGAGGCGCAACAAATGTAAACTCTATGTAAATTACTCTGAATTATCAATAAAAAGCATGTTTCTTCCCTAACTTGTGTTCAAATATATGTGAATGTGTTTTCTAGCTTGTGTTTCAAAATGGGTTCCTATCACTGCACGTTATTGCCTTGTGCGAGCGCAACTCCAGGCTCGTACGGTATCATACCCCAGCGAGGACGATCAATTCGGTAAAGGATCCAGCGAGGACGATTGACCCTTTCGGGATCGGGGCATGACACCGGGTGCGGGTCATGACACTTAGTGACTCGCACTCGGACTCGAGCTCGGACGAATGACGCAAAGTGGCACTTTGTTGGTAAACTTTGCACTTTGCTCGGTTGTTATGCCGGTGCGTGCGGACTATGCAGATCATACGTATATTGCAGATTGCAGATAATGGACAATTTTATGGATATTTAGTCTAAATTACTCCATATCTTTTGGGGATTAGATTTTAAATCGATCTTATCACCCAGTAAAATGGGCGGAGACATGATTAGGGTTAGTGTTTCCACCCTCCTATAAATACTCTCTTGGTGACTCATTATAGAAATATACATAACTTGAGAGTTTCCAGAAGAGGGAAAGAAGGAGTTGTTGTCGCGACCATCCACGAAGATATGTCAAGGAGTCTGATCGAGTTCTTCAAGGAGGTGACTACGAGCGTTCCAAAGTTTATCTCATGAACTTGTTCGTTCCTAGGAGCATATCGTCAAGAGGATGTATCTTGCTGTGAGCAACGATGGTTGTCAGCACTCCAGCAAGATCTTCTTTCATGTCTTTTTCCTCTTTCTTCTTAAACTTGCAACAATTCTATCTCAGTATAGCAATTATGATTGCAAACACAATAACTAATTTAATCTTGAATAGCCTTTTGTTTTGCAAGTGTATTATCGGTTTGTAATCTAAACTATAAAGCAATATCGTTGGAATCGAGTTATTTAATGTTCCGCAATCGCACGGTGCATTATGCTGAGTTGGATTAAACGAGGCAATGGTTGGTTATATTTTGATTTGTTAGATTTGAGAGAAAGTATTGATTTGAGTTGGCTTCATGTACAGATCATATGCGGAGTTCTATGGAATCAGGTGTTCGTTCAAAGCAGTACTGGGATAGCGGGATTGGAGCGATAATGTCGTCTTCCTTAGTCCGATCAGTCGAATAATTTGGAGAGCACGACCTGCTCGCACGGTCATACCAATTTAGTAGATTGTGCTTTGCATCTGACTACAGATTCAAGGGATCGTCCATTTCGGCAAGGTAAAGTGCTTAGCGGATTCAGACTTGGTGAGTGGGCTATGTCCCTTCTTCTCTACTCCTTCATGCCTAATAATATGAAACACACATAATAGTTTGAACACTTGGAACTGGAATATTGGAATCACCGCACTATAGCGTGCATAGAGTATGTGCCGTTTGGTTGGATAGAATTTGTAGCTTGAGTTGGACTTGTGTTGGGCAGTTGGAACTTTGAGTGGATCATCTTGGTTGGAGAAGCGAAATGTTTCATCGGGCGAGCGAGCGAGCGTGCATCCATGCACGAGTATCAAGTTGGACACTTTGTCAAGCAAAGCGTGCAGTTATGGTTCAAAATTGGACAACTGCATCAGAGAGGGCATTATACCACCGTTGGGGCATTGTGCCACGGAGGTTTCGGAGCGAGGAGTGTTGCACCAATCGGTGCACTGTGTCGAGAAGCGGCATAGTGTCTAATGGAGATAACTCGATATGGTGCCTTGAGCTATAGTTGGAGAATGGTTATGGTAAATTGGATGGATCGAGGTGAGTATCGTTTGGTGGGGCGAGAAGACTCGATTCTCTCGTCGTACCTACTATTGGAGTATTGCATTGGTTATGGACAACCTGTTGCGCACATGGTTTGGTTTCCTCGAACCGGATAGGCTTCGGGGCACCGAACCGTTTGTCCATGGAGGAAACAAATAATAACGTGCTTTAGATATGATACTGGGAGTTCGAGACGAACAGGCGGGCTAGCTACTCAGCGCTAGATCAAGTCAAATTGCCTTGGATTAGTCCTTTATGGCTTGGCCAGTGACTTCATATAGATAAGAGTTGGTTCGGGTTTGAGTTTGTGCATTCGTGTAGGCGGCGGTGCCAACTTGCCTCAGGCAAGAGTGCGCGCATCGATGATTGGATTAGTGAGGCTTGGATTATGGCGTGATTCGATAGATTTGAGGCTTGGAGTATGTCACTACCCCATTTCCATAGTAGGATATTTTTTTATTTTAATTTGGTTAATTGTGTATTTATCATAAATATTTGTATTAATATTTAATTAGTTGGTTATATTTATTTTTTTATTAGTTATTTTAGTATTTTGGCTAGCTTGGACCCATGTCAGACCCTAGTGGACCCTTGTCAGACCCAACCAATATCCTTGTCAGACTTATTTATTGGCTTAGATTAGTTATTTATATTTTTAATTAGTTAGTTGGAGTGATTAGGGATTTATTAGAGTGCATTTGGAAACCCCAAACCCTATTTTAGCATGACTTAATTAGGGCATTTTAGTCATTTTGTCTAACCCTAACACAAACCCTAACCCATTTTCTTTTCCTGGCCGATTAGGACCAGCACCCCCCTCCCTTTTATTTCATTTCCACTTCTTCTTCTTCTTCTTCTTCTTCTTCTTCTTCTTCTTCTCCACTCTCCACTCCTTTCTTCTTCCAAATTTCTCATCCAAGTAAGTTTTCTTTACTTTCTTCTCTTCCTTCTTCTATTTTCTTCTATCAATGCAACCCTAACCCTTTGCTTTCTCCTAACCTAGGTGTGTAGAGCTTATAATTGGTGTTGGAGCTTGGGTTGGAAGCTTGGAGGCTTGGTGTGGTAAATTTGGGGCTTTTTGGAGACTTTGTCTTGGGATTCCAACTCCCAAGAGGTAAATCCTAATTTTTCTCTTTGTTATTACTCTAATATAGTTTAATTAGTAGTTTAGAATCTTCCTAGACCTTAGGGCTACCCGTGGGAGAAAGTTGGAGCTTGTTTGGAGGCGTTTGGAGACTTTAACATTAGGTTTTGTGTCAATTTTGGATAAAATCTGAGATTGGCCCAATTTTTTGTGTTGCCCTAGGTTAGACGGACCTAGGTAGAAGTGCTTGGGTGTCTTGAGGATAAGTAAGTATCACCGTTCAGACACGTGAGATCGTGTCGCGAAGATTTGGGCGTTTCGAACGATTTGGGGGTTTTTTATCGTGGGATTCTACTTGCGTGCGCATTTTTGCCACGGACCTAGAATCAGAGAGTTAGTATTTTTTTCTAGGTTCTAGACATCGATTAGAACTCATGGGTAAATTTTGGGCCAATTCCGAGTAGGTTTGGTGTGCGTTTCACGAGGTTTTGCAAACCGTACTCCACGTGTTCGTCGAAATGACCGAATGACCATTTCGACTTGGTTTCTAGGTTTTGGGCTTGTGCGCGCGTTGGTTTAGCTTCGAGGAGTGTGTGCTAGAGTTTTTAAGTATATATTTATATATATATATGTTTTTGTGTGTGGGGGTGAGTGTGGTTGAGTGTGTGTGTGTTGGTGTTTTTGTATGTGTAGGTGTGAGTGTGTTTGTATATATTTATATATGTATGAGTGTGTGTGTGTGTGTGTGTGTGTGTATATATATATATATATATATGTGTGTGTATATGTTTGTATATATATATATATATATATATTGTGTGTGTGTTTGTATGTATGTATGAGTGTGTGTGTATATATATATATATATATGCTAGTGTGTGTTATATATATATATATATATATATATATATATATATATATATATATATATATATATATATATGTGTGTGTGTGTGTGTACCTATATATATATGTGTATAAGTGTATCTATATATATATGGGTAGTGTTAGAGTGAGATAGTTGGGTATCTCAATACCTCGAGATACCCAAGGTATTGAGGGTATTAGGGGTAAGGTATTGAGGTAGCCTAATACTAAGTTATATATATATATATATATATATAGTTATTTAGAGTTAGAGGGTAAGGTATCTCAATACCTTGAGATACCAAGGTATTGAGATAAGTTGGGTATCGGAGGTAAGGTATTGAGGTGTTTACCTATACACTAGGTTATATATATATATATATATATATATATATATATATATATATATATATATATATATATATATATATATATATATATATATATATATTAGTATATGGTAATAAGTATATATTATAGATAGTTAGTTAGTTAACTAGTGTTAGTGAGAGGGTTATGTGAGTATCTCAATACCTTGAGATACTCAAGGTATTAGGTATCGGGACAAGGTATTGAGTTTTAGCCTAGGATTGAGGTTAGTGATGCTTATATATATATATATATATATATATATATATATATATATATATATATATATAAGTGCTAGTATATATTTTAGAGGGTATAGACGGGGCGTATCGAGTAGGTTGAGGTATCGGATACCGAGGGTATCCCGATATCTCAAGGAGGCGAGTGTGAGGGTTTATTAGCTTAATAACATAGTTTTGATCTAGAATTTAAGGGAACCCTAGTTTAACCTAGAGTTGACTGTAGTTGACCAGGTTGACCCCCAAAGTCAATATTTGACCTAGTTTTGACCCAGAGTTGACTTTTTAGACCCAGAGTTGACTTTTTGATCCAGATTTTACCGGTTTGATCCGTTTGACCTAGAACGACCTTAGAAGCCTTTTTTAGTTATTTTATATCTGTTTAACTCATTAGAACCCCATTTAACCTTGCTTCTTGCAATAGGTCCTTGCGACGCCAGTTCGGATCGTCAGTTGCTCAAGACGTTAGGAGAGTACATTCTCTGATAGTTTCCATTATCTGATGATTATTATGATTCAGCTTCTAATATAGTATTATCTGATTTTTCTGGCACGACACGAACGGGTATTTCTGGATTTATTTACTTGCGACACGTATATTTTATGTTTCTGGCCTCTATTCTGGAATCACCTACTAGCATCACATCGTGACTCACTACAGACATCACTCATGTTTCTGGCTGGACTCATACTTGATTTACGTGTCGGGTCTTGAATTCACTAGAACTAGTCGGGGCGGGGAAATACTCGAGTAGACATGTAAATATTTCCAACTGGAATCACTGGAATCACCCCCTCTGGTCTAATCTGGAATGATAGCAGCCGCGCACCCAGTACGCGGTGAGCCGTACTAACCCTAGCTTTTTACATGTTGAAACAGGTATTTCAAAGACACGAGTTCATTCTTTCTGGTCTGGACTCTCTTGCATTTCTTGCTGGTCTCACTTATATGTTTCTGGACTTGACTCATTACATGTATTCTTGCTGGACTCACTACACGTTCTTGTGCACATACTTGATCTTAGTTTAGATTTCTTGTATCTTGCAGTTATTACTATCTTGCTTCTGATATTCATGCATATTTACCTTTATGCACTAGTGATATGTATATTTTCTTGTTCATACTTTATTTCTTTCACCTTGCTACTTGCTACAACTGCTTTATAGTTTTTATCGTTTAACTGGAACTGCTGTTAGAGGTGTACTTGCTCCAATCCTGACTGGATATATTTTTCAGAGGATCCGGAGAATTGGTGTCCGACGTTTTATGGACCTCAGCCTATCGATGGTGCAGACAGGGACCCCCTAGTTTAGGAGTAATTTTCGGGTTGGTAGTCGGGATCACTAGGACCTCAGTTGTTGTTTTTATTAGCTTTTGGTACCGAATTTGTCCCCGGCTTTTGGTTCGAGACTTGTATTATATTGATTCTGGATATTGTTGTATTATTATTATTGATGTTGTTGTTATTTTAGTAGCAGTTGTTTAGACTTTGTAGTTGTTGGACTTCTGTGTTATCTTATCGTGCTTAGATTCATGATTGAGTACTTGTGATTATCTTTATGATATTGCTCCTCCATTTGGAGTTGAGATCTTGACAGGTACTTATATTGATTGTGTGAGATTGTTAGCTAGATAGTAGACCTAGACATCGTTCTACCGCCGATGCTGCGTCATAGGCTGGACGTACCCACGACTCATGTTCGATTTTTCGGGTGCGGGTCGTGACACGTGTTTGGTGGCGGCCCACGCAGGTCTTGAGCTTCGCAATTAGTGCGATGTCGTGGTAGTACAACAATTTAGTTGTACTGCTGCGAGCCTGCTCTAGGATATAGGATCTAGGATGAGAGTGTACTCAATCACGACTAGGAACAATTCCGATCTAATTATTCTGAAACTGCTTTCTTTTGTAATATTACTGTCCCTCTTTGATGATATCATATCTTGCGCCGTATTGACTTCTTTTGATCTGTGTTTCAGGATGCCTCCGAAGACACGATCCCATCATACCGTTTCAGCAGTTGCCACCGAGAGGTCTGCTACCTCTCGTCCATCTCGTATTCAGGCAGCTGCTACCGCTCCACTCACCACTCCTGCGGTTGAGGGAGCATCTGCTTCTCTCGGGGATCCTCATTTACATGTCGATCCGAGGACTACCCCAGTCGTTCCGGTGGTGCCTCCACCACCTCCTACACCAGTAGACACCGCATAGTTGTTTGCGTTCTTAAGGGAGATGATGGACGTGCAGCACCGTCAGGCAGATGTGATGAGGCTGGGCATTGAGAATGCCTACCAGGTGGCCATGACGGCAGTAGACAGGGTGACACAGCTGCCACAGGCAGATCAGGCTCAGCATTCGAGGCCGGGAAGCATCATTGACTTCCAGAGGATGCGGCCCAAGGAGTTCCGGGGTACAGAAGGGATCCTGTATGCGGATGACTGGATAGAGCAGATTGAGAAGATTTTTCGGCTGGCACAGTATCCAGACAGCATGCAGATAGAGGCAGCGGGCAGTCTGATGTTCGACCTTACTTTGACGTGGTATCACACTGATACGAGGATCGCGGCACCAGGACTTACTTGGGAGGCTTTCAAGAGGCTTTTAAGGAGAAAATTTTCCTAGATGTGGTGCTTAGTGCTTTGGAGAGCCAGTTCAAGGCACTCGTCCAGGGGAGCATGCTAGTGGACGAGTACGCAGCGGAGTTCTGTCGCCTGGGCAGATTTGTGGAGGGCTTGAGTGAGGCAGCAAAGGCGAGAAAGTTTCGCAAGGGCTTGGTCATGGCGGTCAAGTCTTTGACTAGGAGCGACCACGAGGCGACTTTCGAGCAGATCGTAGGGGACGCTCAGAGGGCAGAGGATGACTTGGAGCTCAAGTCCAAGAGAGACAGGGATGATTCAAGTAGTGCGAGTGGTAGTGCGAGACCAGCTAAGCGTCCCTATGTGTAGAAGGCAGCGCAGCAGGGTCAGGATCAGAGAGTGCCCACTTGTGCCTACTGCAGGAAGGCATAACATACTTGGGATGTTTGTAGGAGGAGGTTGAAGGTGTGTTTATTTTGTGGATCCGCTGCTCACCAGATGCGAGATTGCCCCACTGTACCTCCATTTGGTGGAGCACAGGATCGGAGAGTTGGAGCTAGTATCATGCCCCGCACCAGCAGAGGGAGATACCCCAGCAGGGCAGGGCTTATGCGTTGACGGTCGAGGAGGTCGATGCTACGGGTGTCGGGTTAGCAGGTATGTCTCTTTGTTCTTCTTCTTGTCCTTTTCCATTCCTTGTGGTGTGCTTCATTAGTACCTGTTAGACTTTTCTTTTGTGCTGTAGTAGATAGTGTAGTGACCCTGATTGAGACTGTGATAACACGACCAGTAGGATCATGATCTTGCATGTTGTTTATGTAGAATTTCTTGACTGTGATTGTTGGGGGTTTGACCTAGAAGAAGTGCGATGTACTTTAAATTTTGAGGACGAAATTTTCTAAGAAGGATAGGCTTGTCACTACTCCATTTCCAGAGCAGGGTATTTTTTTAATTTGGTTAATTGTGTATTTATCATAAATATTTGTATTAATATTTAATTAGTTGGTTGTATTTTTTTATTAGTTATTTTAGTGTTTTGGCTAGCCTGGACCCATGTCAGACCCTAGTGGACTCATGTCAGACCCAACCAACACCCTTGTCAGACTTATTTATTGGCTTAGATTAATTATTTATATTTTTAATTAGTTAGTTGGAGTGATTAAGGGTTTATTAGAGTGCATTTGGAAACCCCAAACCCTATTTTAGCATGACTTAATTAGGGGCATTTTAGTCATTTTGTCTAACCCTAACACAAACCCTAACCCATTTTCTGTTCCTGGCCGATTAGGACCAGTACCCCCTCCCTTTTATTTCATTTCCACTTCTTCTTCTTCTTCTTCTTCTTCTTCTTCTTCTCCACTCTCCACTCCTTTCTTCTTCTTTCTTCTTCCAAATTTCTCATCCAAGTAAGTTTTCTTCACTTTCTTCTCTTTCTTCTTCTATTTTCTTCCATCAATGCAACCCTAACCCTTTGCTTTCCCCTAACCTAGATGTTTAGAGCTTAGATTTGGTGTTGGAGCTTGGGTTGGAAGCTTGGACGCTTGGTGTGGTAAATTTTGGGCTTTTTGGAGACTTTGGCTTGGGATTCCAACTCTCAAGAGGTAAACCCTAATTTTTCTCCTTGTTATTACTCTAATATAGTGTAATTAGTAGTTTAGGATCTTTTTAGACCTTAGGGCTACCCGTGGGAGGAAGTTGGAGCTTGTTTAGAGGCGTTTGGAGACTTTGACATTAGGTTTTGTGTCAATTTTGGGTGAAATCCGATATTGGCCCAATTTTTGGTGTTGCCCTAGGTTAGACGGACCTAGTGTCACGTCCCAGTCCCAAAATACGTAGGACTAGGAATACGTAACATGCCCAGCCATATGAATATGAACTTCAATATATGGAAACCATCTACACACGTACGTTGTACATGAATATCCAATCCACCAGTGGTAATATTGTCACGCCCTAGTCCCAAAATACACGAGACCAGGCCACGTGGCATTGGCCAGCTGACACATCTTCGAGGATATCCTAATTTAATGGATCCTAGCGAAGTGTGCTACGCTGTCCTAAATCTAACAAGTCTAAAAATATCATACAACAGGCAGAGCCTAATCTCATCCACAAATACAACAAGAAATACTGAAATAAAATACTGGAAAATAACAACAAAGTCGAATGTCATAGTACAAACCAAAATATGTCCGGTGGAAACAAACCCACTACAAATAATGAAATAGAGTACTGAAGACAGAAATAAAGAGTGTGACTAGAGCAACTGCTATCTAGATAAGAAGCTCCAGTCCTAGGCGGAAGGCCTACCAAGTAATCAGGGAAACTCCGACGGTAGCACCTCTAGCTCCTCCTCGAGAGCATACCTCGTCTCCACTCCTGGTCTATACACAGTAGAATAATACGCCTCGTCCAAATCTGGAAGGGAACCAGGTCCTCAGAGGGACGTAACAAGATACAAAAATGCATGCCATAGATAGTACTGAATAAAACAAAAGGTTGTGCTAACCATCTAAGTGAATGCAATGTAAGGACAACCTTGGAACATATAGGTAGGTGTAGGCATAACGTCCATACTCCGAAGAGCATGGTATCTGACCATGTAACGTCCATCAATCCAAAAAATAAGGTATCTGCAATGTATATACGTCTGTATCACTCCGAAGAGCGCGGTATCTGAATATAGAAAGTCATCGGATCCGTGGCACCTCTGGATACTACGAATTACGATGTGTGTATCCCATACGCTTTCAGTTGTCCTCCCCGCCCAATGTGGATATGCAAGTCAAATACACGACGTGAGTATCCCGTATCTAAATGCCAAGTCTCATCTAACTAGATTACTCTAATTTATGTGCTAATCCGTGATGCATGTCGTACGCACCGATAGCGAGTTGGGTATGCAGACCCGCATCCCAACATGAATTTACCATCGTGATACGTGTACAAGTGTCACGGTCTAGGAAGATATCAGGATATCCTCACAGTAGTAGGTGAGTCTGCTAGCAGCTAGGTCAAGTACACTATTCATCGACGCATTCGTCGACTGCACCCGAGTCAATCTCGGACGCACACAGTTATATGTATATTGCAACTTTATCAAATAAACAGTAATCCAGCAAGGTATACTTTCCTGAATCTGGTAGCTGCGAATGTCAATGTCCTGCTCCTGAAGCCTCGCCTGTGCGGTCCAGCAATCCTATATATGATATAATAATATCAACATCAATCACTTACAATAGTACGACCAAGACACACTACTTGCAGCAATAACTGACGTAGGGTCTTGACTGTACATCAGTGGGACCACGTAGTACATATATTTATATATATAACATATACATATATGTACTCAAATACATATTAAATATAATAAAAATACGTATGTTTTAATTGTACATTTTAAAATAGCATCTTTACATATTACTTAATAATACACCAATAAATATGTACATATATACATATTCATATATGCAACTAATACGTATAAGGTATTTAATACTTATATAATACACCAATAAATAATATACTACATATAATATACTAATATACATAATATATATTTATACACAATATATATTAAATATAGATAATATTCCAAATACATTACAAATATATATACATATATATATATTAAATATATAATAAGGTATTTAATACGTATCCATAACATATATTATGTATATACGAAATACATATATACATATATCTCTATTATATATAAAAATATACAAAATACAATATATATATATATATATAATACATTATATATACAGAAATATATATATATATATATATATATACTAAACAGAATACTTTATATATACAATATATATATTTAGGTAGTATATACTCGATGCAATACTAAATACTAGGTATAAATTGAAGTATAAGTATATAAAATTATACCTATACGCTGGTGGGGTCGAGGGGGGTCCGCCGGACGGATCGTCGCCGGCGTGGGTGGCCTGACGGAGCTCCGGCACGCGGGGGGGGGAGAATCGACAGCAACATCAGCAGTTGGCAGCTGCTGCACTGTGGGGACTGTGCCGGCCGGCTGCGGCGTCGACTGGGGGCGAGCCGCGGCGGGGACGGAGGAGGCTGGTGGGGGAAGGCGTCGGCGAAGTTTGGCGGCCGGGCGAGCTACAGTGGCGAGCTGGGTGGCGTGCGGGTGGTCGGCTCGAGCTGTGGTGGAGTGAGGCTGTTGGTGAGGACGGTGGCGGTGGAGGCGGCTGTAGGCGGTGTGATGGCCGAGGACGGTGGCTGTAGGTGGGGAAGGGGCTGTTGGTCGGAGTAGGGTCGTCGCGGGGGTGGCCGGAGGTAGTGGCTGGCCGTAGGAGGACGGCGGGAGATCGGGTGAGGGTGGTGGCTGTTGTGTGTGGGTTTGGGAAACTAGGGTTTTAGTTGGTATTTTTGGGTTTGTGTGAGAATTAATGTGATGTAACATGTCATATATGTAGGAGAGAGAGAGGGGGGCTGCCTTAGGATTAGGGCCGGCTGGTAGTTGCCTAGGGTTGTGTGAGGGTCTCCACATGTTGGACATGTGGCTAGGATTCAATGTATTTCAAATGTAGGGTTAGGATGTGTCATCCAAAAATGGTGTAAAGTACATGAAAATGGGGGGAATTCTTTTATAGACCGGTCAAATAATGTGGGTTCTCTTCTTCATGCGGTTGGGCCAATGAGAGGGGGGCACCTCATTGCTAATTTGCATAAAAGTCCCTGAACAATTAGAAAATTGCACAAAATCTGGAATTGAGGATTTGATGTGACAAAACACCATATTTGGTATTTTGTAGTGGGCTAGATTGGTGTATGGTGTTTAGTATGAGGCTTGTGGGTGTGTGTGTGGGTTTGGGTTGGAGTTGGGTCTAATTTGAGTGAGGTTGGGTCACTACATTAATTAAATTATAATTAATGCACCGGGTGTCCCTAAATTAATTTAATAAATACAGGGGGTCTAAATTGGGTGGGCACAAGCGTCATGGGTGTGGTAGGCTTAGATTATAATAATATCATAACTGGGGTTGGTCAAAACGGGTTGAGCTTGGGTCTCAATTTCGATTGGAACGGACAACGAACGTAAATAAATAATTAATTTAATTTACGTACGGACGTTTGTAACGACTTTTGTGCGACTAAATTCAGGCACAAAAATCAGTATCTGGGGGTTGCACAAAGGTCATTATGGTAGGTTGGTATGTCTAGGCAAAGTATATGGAGTTTGTTTCAGGGTAACAGCTAGGGTAGTGTCCTAAATATCAGAACAACGGTAAGGTATCCTAAATAATAAAAATACTGCACAAATATTCAATACTCTGTATAATAAATCCTAATTGTATCGAATTAACCCTAATCATGCTATCTAAGTTAATTAAACCCAAATTTTGGTCGAGGGGGTTTACAACATACCCTCCTTAGAGCATTTCATCCTCGAAATTAAAACAGACATATGGAAAAACTATCGATTGAAATAAATTGCTATCACATGCCTAGGCCTTCGAACAGATAGGGAAAGCGCTGCTGAATATCGTCCTCTCGTTCCCATGTCGATTCGCCTGGTGCATGATGCCTCCATGCGACACGAACTAGAGGGATAGTCTGGCCTCGCAGTACCTTCTCGCTTCGGTCTGGGATCTCTACTGGCTCCTCCTGGTATGACAAACTCGGCCCGACGGTGATCTCCGAGTGGTCAAGCACATGACTCGGATCCGGTATGTACCTCCTCAGTTGAGATATATGGAAGACGTTGTGAACTCCTTCTAGTGTCTGTGGCAAGGCTAACCTGTAAGCAACTTCTCCGACGTGCTCTAGCACATCGAATGGTCCGATGTACCTCGGACTCAGCTTCCCTCTGCCTCCAAATCTGATGGTTCCTCCGGTAGGTGAGATATTCAGGAACACATGATCTCCAACCTAGAACTCTAGGGGTCGTCGATGCACATTAGCCCAATGCTTCTGCCTGTCCTGTGCTGCTCGTAGATGCCCTTGGATCTTCTTCATCTTCTCCACTGTACGGATGACCAACTCTGGCCCTAGAATCTGTCTCTCGCCTACATCGCTCCAACAAACTAGGGAACGACACTTCCTGCCATACAATGCCTCATAGGGAGCCATCTGAATGCTCGCCTGATAGCTATTGTTGTAGGAAAATTCGACCAAATGCAAATGGTCCTCCCATGAACCGCTGAAGTCAAGCATGCATGCCCTCAACATGTCCTCCAGCGTCTGAATGGTGCGCTCGGACTGGCCATCTGTCTGTGGGTGGTACAAAGTGCTAAACTTTAGGCGGGTACCAAGACTCTCTTGCATACTCCGCCAAAAGTACAATGTGAATATCGTATCCCTGTCAGACACTATACTGACTGGCACTCCATGCAGTCGCACGATCTCCCTCATATACATGTCTGCCAAGACTTTCGTAGATTGCCCGACTCTGAAGGGTAAAAAGTCGGCAGACTTGGTGAGTCGATCTACGATTACCCATACCGCATTGCGACCACTAGGACTCCTTGGGAAACCCGTAACGAAGTCCATGGTGATGTGCTCCCATTTTCACTCAGGTATCGGGAGCGGTTGAAGTAATCCGGCAGACCTCTGATGCTCAGCCTTGACTTGCTAACACACCAGACACTTAGCCACAAAGCGGGCTATCTCCCTCTTCATCCCATGCCACCAATAGTACTGCCTCAGGTCTCGGTACATCTTCGTGCCTCCTGGATGAATAGAGTAGGTCGAACTGTGCACCTCTGTCATCAGCTCCTGACGAAGCTCTCCATTCAGAACATAGAGACGATCTCCACATCTTAAAGTCCCGTCCTCGTGTATACGCAGTTCCGTCTGTATTCCAGCCTCTGTCCTCTGTCGAAGTCTCTGAAATCTGGCGTCTGTCGGCAATGCAGCCTTGATCCTCTCCACCAATGTCGATTGCAACTGGAAACTCGACATCTGGCCGTCTACTCCGGGCATAATGATCTCTATACCCAACTGTTCTAGATCTCTCAACATATGTTGTTGGGTAGTCAAGAAAAATGCTATGGACTTCCTGTTTAATGCATCGGCTACCACATTAGCCTTTTCCGGATGGTATTGTAGCTCAATCTCAAAATCCGCCATCACTTCGAGCCAACGTCTCTGCCTCTGGTTCAGGTCCTTTTGGGTGTAGACGTACTTCAGGCTCTTGTGATCGGTGAATATCTCCACGCGCTCTCCGTATAGGTAGTGCCTCCAAAGCTTCAAAGCAAAGATCACTGCGACAAGCTCCAAGTCGTAGGTAGGGTAGTTCTTCTCATGGGTCCTCAGCTGCCTAGAGGCATAGGCCACAACCTTCCCATGCTGCATCAAGACGCATCCTAATCCTTTCCCGGAAGCATCGCTATAGATCACAAATCCTCCGAATCCAGAAGGTATGGTCAAGATGGGTGTTGTAGTCAGACGCTTCTTTAGCTCATCGAATGTCGTCTGACACTCCTCTGTCCAGGTGAACTCCTGCTCCTTGCGGGTTAAGCGGGTCATTGGCTCTACGATCCTTGCGAAGTTCTCTACGAACCTCCGGTAATATCCGACAAGTCCTAGGAAACTCCTCACCTCTGAGACGTTGGTAGGGGTCGGCCACGTCTCTACTTACGAAATCTTCGCGGGATCTACCAAAATGCCTTCTCCTGAGATAACGTGTCCATGAAAAGCGACACGATCTAGGAGAAACTTGCACTTTCTCAGCTTGGCATAAAGCCTCTCACGTCTCAGCGTCTCTAACACTAGCCTCAAGTGTTCCCCGTGCTCCTCGTGGCTCTTCGAATACACCAAGATGTCGTCGATGAAGACTACCATGAACTGGTCCAGATACTGGTGGAAGACTTTGTTTATCAGGTTCATAAATACAGGGGCGCATTTGTCAATCCAAAAGGCATCACTAAGAACTCATAGTGACCGTATCGAGTCCTAAATGTTGTCTTTGGAATGTCTTCCCTCCGCATCTTTACCTGATGATAGCCCGATCTCAAGTCGATCTTTGTGAACACCACTGCTCCTGTCAGCTGGTCGAACAGATCGTCAATCCGCGGTAGAGGGTACTTGTTCTTGATAGTCAAAGCATTAAGGGCTCTGTAATCAATGTACATTCGGAATGTCCCGTCCTTCTTTGGTATAAACAACACTGGTGCTCCCCAGGATGATGCACTAGGACGGACGAATCCCTTGATCTGCAACTCCTCTAACTGTAGCTTCAGCTCATCTAGCTCCTTCTTTGCCAACCGGTACACATTTGAAGATACCGGTGCTGCTCCAAGCACTAGCTTAATAGTGAACTCCACCTCTCTATCAGGCGGTAGGCCTGACAACTCCTCTGGGAAAACATCCTCGAACTCTGCAATAATTTCTGGGGGTGCCGTCTCCATAGCCATGTAAGCTCCAGCTGTCTGTCCTACTCCTCGCTTGATGGTGCCCCGTATGTACTCGAACTCCGGGTGACCTAGCAGTCTAAAAGTAATGCTACCCTTCTGGCAATCCAGTACGGCATTGTACTGACTTAACCAGTCCATGCCCAAAATAACGTCGAAAGTTGGCATTGGGCGTACCAAAAATCGTGCTCTCATCTCTCTACCACAAACTACTACCGAGCACGTTCTAATAGTGCTGGTAACCAGTACGATGCCTCCGCCGGTAAGAATCTTCCAACTCTTAAGTAAGGGGGAAGTTGCTACTCTATGCATAGCTAGGAAGCTAGTAGATATGAAAGACAGTGTATCTCCAGAATCAAACAATGCAGTTGCAGGTAATGATGTAACTAAAATGGTACCTGTGATAGCCTCCCCTTCTGGTTCCTCCTCGATAGTTGCTAAAGCAAAGACCTGCCCGTGCCTCTGCCCTCCAGCCTGCTGTCTGGCCTGGTTGAACTGTGCCTCCTGTGGGACCAAGGGTGGTCCTCTCTGAAGTCCTCTGGTAGCTGGTGGACGCTGACCTCCTGCTGGGGGTAGTATCCTCAAGGGTGGTGCTGCTCCTCTCTGTCCGGTCTGCGGTGCTGCATCTTTGCGCTGTGGGCAGTCTCTGGCAAGGTGCTGGCTTGCTCCACAGATAATGCAGAGCCCGAGCTTCTTCCGGCAGTCTCTGACGATGTGTCCCCTCTTGCCACAATGGTGACAAGTCGGAAGCTCCTTGTGCTGGTACGGTACTGTCCTCTGCTGCGCCTGCGCTCCTGGACGACGATCGGTCCTCCTGCTCCGTGCTGGACTCTGGCTGGTACGTTCGTGCTGGAACTTCTCGCTCCTCCGCCTATGGCCTCCTGGATCCTCGCCTCTTATAGGACCTCTTCATAAGAGATCCTCGCCTGAGTAGTGGTATACCTGCAGCTCGAAGGAAAGGCCGTGGTGGAATCTCCTGGCCCTCCAGGTCGTTGGGTATCAGGGCGACACCGAATCGACTGAGTTGGCTGAACTCTACGTCGTAGGCGTCCACGGTCAAGTTTCCTTGCTCCAGGTACAGGAACTGGGAGTATAGGGCATTCCTGACCGTAGCAGGGAAATGCTTTGCATTGAAGTACTCTAGAAATTTCTTCCAAGTCTGCGTCTTGCCGACGCTGCGCTCCATGGAATCCCACCAGTGATGGGCGTTGCCCTTGAGTTGGGCCCTCACTGCGGTCATTCAGAGGTCGGGGTGTAGCTGCGAACCCTCCAGTAGCATCTCCGTGTTGGAGACCTAATCCAAGATCTCCTCCGCAGTCTCCTTGCCCGAAAAGGTTCTCGGGCCCATCTGGCGGAAACCTCGTACAGTGGCCATTGGCTGGACAGGTGCAGGTGCTGGTGCGGGTATCGGGGTAGGTGTCCTCTCGAGTACCGCCATCAGGCTCTGTCTCAGGGTCTCAGTCTGATGCCACTGAGCCTACATCATCGTCTGGAAGAACTGGAACATCTGGGGCTGTCCTTCCGATGGTGGCATCTGGGGTAGAAATGGCGGAGGTGGTGGTAGTGGTATCCCCGGCTGCATCATCGGTGTCTCCTCGGATGTCGGTCTCTCGAACTACGGCATCGGCGTAGCCCTCGAGGTCTGTCCCTCGAAGTGCTGCATCGGGACTGTCTGCGAAGTCTGGCCCTCTGGCTGCTGCGTCCTGTCGTCGGGAGACGTCTAGTGCCAGTGTATCATCGGGGCCTGGGGGATCACCGGTGCCTGTAGCTGAGGCTGCTCTCCTGGTGGTCCCTGGGAAGTCTCCTCCCTCGGTGCAGCGACAGATGGTACCATGGCACCGTATGCCTCGCGTCCGCTACGTAGGTTTATCTCGCTGTAAAAGATAGAACTTCATTAAAAAGAGTACAGAATCAATCAAACAGGATGCAGATGTTAAAAATACGGAAGAGGTTCAGAGGTATAATCAAGTGGATGAGACCTAGTAATTTCTATCTTATTGCAGGCTCGCTGGACATGTTACCATACCACAAGCGATAAATATTTGAGTAGACCTGCATGGGCCACCACTAAAACCATGTCACGCCCCAGTCCCAAAATACATGGGACCAGGCCACGTGGCATTGGCCAGCTGACACGTCTTCGAGGATATCCCAATTTAATGGAT
>JAYESA010000014.1:135560447-135562947 GCA_036927795.1 Iris macrosiphon
CAGTTGGCAGCTGCTGCACTGCGGGGGCTGTGCCGGTCGGCTGCTGCGTCGATTGGGGGCGAGCCGCGGCGGGGACGGAGGAGGCTGGTGGGGGAAGGCGTCGGCGAAGTTTGGTGGCCGGGTGTAGAAGCATAAAAAATACGCTGGGAGGATCTACGCAGCCTCTTGATGTAGAGCAGCGTAAACAGAGGCCTTCAGAGCCATCAAGCGTGCAACAGAGCTTTTTTCGCTAAAATACAGCATGAAGTGTAAGCTCAAAGGACCATCCGCGTAAGTGCAGTACGTCCAGGCCGCTCCAGCGTAAGACAGAGTTCTTCATCGCCTCCATGGCGTAAAACTCAGCCGCTCTCAAAGCAGCGTTAATGCGTACGAGGAACGCTTCGTCTTCCCCGAAATGAACCTGTCAAGTCACGCAGTGAACCTGGCCTCTGACTCCTGACAAAAAAGTGCTGCACGGCTACCCAGACGACGGCTGAAAACGATGGCAGACCCCTCGGGACGCGCCCCACAGTATGATGGCGGATCTCGACATTTAATGCAGAGAATTTGGTTAAAATATCACCAAACCATCGGTTACCAAAATCCCCCCAGCGTAAACCGCTCTTTCGCGTACAAGGGAATACGCCGCCTTGTTTTACACAGGCAAACATGAGCTGTTTTACGCTCCGTAGTAGACAAACCGCCTGCCACGTCAAAAGCTGCACTTCGTACAGGGCCCGAGGCACGTCTCTACGTCAAATTGCACAGAGCGGTGACAGTTTCCCTCAAGACACGTCTCTGCGACGGATGCACAGAAGGGCTGCAGACCTTCAAAACACGTCTCCGTATTTAATGCACAGGATGGTGGCAAATCTCTGTAAGAGATTTGATTACACCTTCGAAAGTTATAATTCCGGCGAAGACGTCCACATCAACACTCTGGCACGGTACACAGCGGCTTCTACGCCCATTCAGGATCTGTGCTCATTCGGCTTCAAACGCCCACGCAGTCTCTACGACCATTCGGCTTCTATGCCTATTCGGCTTCTATGCCTGTTCGACTTCTATGCCTATTCGGCTTCTACGCCTGTTCGGCTTCTATGCCTATTTTGGCTTCTACGCCAAGGGTGACAGTCATTTGGCTTCTACGCCAACCTCTTCTACACGAGGGATACCTATCTACGTGGCTTCTACGCCGTGATCTTCGCAGCCGATATACGCATTTTGTCCCCTTAGTTGGACACGCGTCATATGCTCACTCAAAAGGTCATTTATACGCAGGCATTGGTTATTTTAACCGTTGTGTAAAAGGGTGCTGTACTGTCCACTCCTCGGTTGTTACACCGACGGAGTGGTCACTGTCACCAAAACTCTATAAATAGAGACCCCTATCAATGGGGAACAAGGTCGACAATTTGGAAGATCGAACCAGGTCGGAGAATTGGTAAAAAGAGAGAGAGAGAAGGAGAGAAGAGTCCGGAGCTCAGGCAAAGAGTAGGGGTCGATGGCTTTGGCATCGTGCATCCACCCTCCTTCGTAACCTTCGAAGCTGCTACCCGTCTTCCACGGCACTTCTTCAACATCGTGTAGTCCAAGGGCTAAAGTGATCGACTGCAGATCAGACACCTATAGTAATTTATATCCAGATTAAATAAATTGTACTCCCGCATCCTCGTATAGGATCAAATTGTACAAGTTTGTTTGTAAACCAAAGGGCACGGGTCTCGTATAAACCCTGTCATTGAAATACACTTTCATTCTTTCGTTTAATACCACAAACACCGGGCGAGCTACAGTGGCGAGCTGGGTGGCGTACGGGTGGTCGGCTCGAGCTGTGGTAGAGTGAGGCTGTTGGTGAGGACGGTGGCGGTGGAGGCGGCTGTAGGCGGTGTGATGGCTGGGGACGGTGGCTGTAGGTGGGAAAGGGGGTGCTGGTCGGAGTAGGGTCATCGCGGGGGTGGCCGAAGGCGGTGGCTGGCCGTAGGAGGACGACGGGAGTTCGGGTGAGGGTGGTGGCTGTTGTGTGTGGGTTTGGGAAACTAGGATATTAGTTGGTAGTTTTGGGTTTGTGTTAGAATTAATATGATGTAACATGTCATATATGTAGGAGAGAGAGAGGGGGGGCTGCCTTGGGATTAAGGCCGGCTGGTAGTTGCCTAGGGTTGTGTGAGGGTCTCCACATGTTGGACATGTGGCTAGGATTCAATGTATTTCAAATGTAGGGTTAGGATGTGTCCTCCAAAAATGGTGTAAAGTACATGAAAATGGGGGGAATTCTTTTGTAGATCAGTCAAATAATGTGGGTTCTCTTCTTCATGTGGTTGGGCCAATGAGAGGGGGGCACCTCATTGCTAATTTGCATAAAAGCCCCTGAACAATTAGGAAATTGCACAAAATCTGGAATTGAGGAGTTGATGTGACAAAATACCATGTTTGGTGTTTTGTAGTAGGCTAGATTGGTGTATGGTGTTTAGTATGAGGCTTGTGAGTGTGTGTGTGGGTTTGGGTTGGAGTTGGATCT
>JAYESA010000014.1:135567947-135647947 GCA_036927795.1 Iris macrosiphon
ACTCGAGTAGACATGTAAATATTCCCAACTGGAATCACTGGAATCACCCCCTCTGGTCTAATCTGGAATGATAGCAGCCGCGTACCCAGTGCGCGGTGAGCCGTACTTACCCCTAGCCGTTTACATGTCGAAATAGGTATTCCAAAGACACGAGTTCATTCTTTCTGGTCTGGACTCTCTTGCATTTCTTGCTGGTCTCACTTATATGTTTCTGGACTTGACTCATTACATGTATTCTTGCTGGACTCACTACACGTTCTTGTGCACATACTTGATCTTAGTTTAGATTTCTTGTATCTTGTAGTCATTACTATCTTGCTTCTGATATTCATGCATCTTTACCTTTATGCACCAGTGATATGTATATTTTCTTGTTCATACTTTATTTCCTTCACCTTGCTACTTGCTACAACTGTTTTATAGTTTTTATCATTTAACTGGAACTGCTGTTAGAGGTGTACTTGCTCTAATCCTAACTGGATATATTTTTCAGAGGATCCGGAGGATTGGTGTCCGACGTTTTATGGACCTCAGTCCATCGATGGTGCAGACAGGGACCCCCTAGTTTAGGAGTGATTTCCGGGTTGGTAGCCGGGATCACTATGACCTCAGTTGTTGTTTTTATTAGATTTTGGTACCAGATTTGTCCCCGGCTTTTGGTTCGAGACTTGTATTATATTGATTCTGGATATTATTGTATTATTATTATTGATGTTGTTGTTATTTTAGTAGCAATTGTTTAGACTTTGTAGTTGTTGGACTTCTGTGTTATCTTATCGTGCTTAGATTCGTGATTGAGTACTTGTGATTATCTTTATGACATTGCTCCTCTGTTTGGAGTTGAGATATTGACAGGTACTTATATGGATTGTGTGAGATTGTTAGCTAGATAGTAGACCTAGACAGTGTTCTACCGCCAATGTTGCGGCGTAGGCTGGACGTATCCACGACTCATGTCCGATTTTTTGGGTGTGGGTCATGACAGAGTACGATATGGTTCGATAGATTCACTCTTTATCTCGGGTTTGAGTAGAACGATTTGCATACTTAGTTTTCTTTGAGTGGATATAACTGCTAGTATATTTGCTTGAGTTGAATGCTTGCATGCTTAACTTGCTTTACAGTTTTTCTTAACATGACATATCTCTGCCATGAAATAAATCTAGGATTCAAGTAGAAATATTACCATATAACTGTTTGCATTCACTATCTACTTAGTGTCGGTTTAGACCAGTGGGTTACCCTGCTCACCAGTACAACTGTGTACTGACCCACGTTTGTGGGCATTATTTTTAGGTACGCAGGTGTAGTGGCTCATCTTGGATATACGGGACATGATGTATGGAACGGTAAGTACCTTTGTGGGCAAGAAAAAGTGCAAGAGTGTTGCATCGCCTTTGTGGCATTTTTATTTGTACCCTTCAAGAGCTTCGCTGCATATACTCTAATGTGTGCTTGGTACACAATACTTGACTTTCGCTGTAACTTGGTCGTTTCGATGATAACCATGACGTTTGACGTTATTGTCTTGTGCGAGTAAAACTCCAGGCTTGTACGACATCGCGTTTCGATAAGAACAATTGTCCTGCGGGAGCGCTGTAACGTGGTGATTCACGTTCAGCGGGGACGATCAAACTTGTGGGAGATTGTGACGTGACAATTTATACCAGAGAGAAAATTATGATAATTTTGTGTGAATTTCTGGACCTCGTCAACAACATCAGGATTAAACAGAGAGAAAATTGTGATAGTTTTGCGTGAAACTATGTTCCTGGTTAGTGTGATCCATCTTTGCTTCTTCGGAACTAACATAATCTTTATAGGGTACATGGAGGGATCATACAGTTAAATGAAATGATCGATGGTTCTGGGACATGGTAACCACTCTACTCCCATTTGTTGGAAATATACAATAAAAGTTTTAACGATAAAAAAACCCATCCAACAACACTCACATAAATAGTTTAACATTAGGTCATAAACGAGGGTGGCAAGGAAGAAGTGATAGAAAAAAAGACAAATGTTAATAGAACTACAAAAGTTACTAGAGGCAACATATATTTTGGCAGTCCTGTACATATTCAGGACAATCAAAATTTTCTGCAGTTCTTGCTATTTTGGTAGTCCTGATTATATATGGATGGTCAAAATCTGTCAAATTTTGGCAGTCCTGGGCAGTCTTGGATATGTACATTAGACAATCCTATTTTTTCAGGACCGCCAAAATTTTGACAGTCCTATATTTTCAGGACCGTCAAAATTTTGACAATCTTCGATATGTACATGACTGTCAGAATTTTGACAGTCCTAGAACTGCAAAAAATGTGTTATCTTCTAAATAAATTTTGTATTACCTTTAATATTTGCCAAAAAAGAAGAAGAAGAAGAAGTAACAGTCAATTTCCCCCCACATTTTTTGGAAGTCCTCTACTATTTTCAATTTGTTTTGATCTCTAGTCGCAAGTTTTGCTACTCCTTTTGTATGTGGAATGTTATAGGGGTTAAGTTGTTTAGTGAGTTAGAGCATCATTAGTAAGTCCCATCCCACATTCTAGATTCTAGATTCAAAATGTATGAGCACATTTTGTAGAATAGTAAGTCTTATCCCTAGTTTCAATTTCTAGATTTTGGGTCCATCCGACCTATGAGAGCAATAGGTTGGGTCTCCCAATTTCTAGATTTTGTAGAATATTAAGTCCCAATTTGGAGCCAAACTTTCTAGATTCTAGATTTTACATTATTTTTTTCTACATTATTTTTTGACCACACAATCTTTGGGACCGGAGCTCACTTTATCATTTCTTACTATTCTCATACAAACCCAACCCATTCTACATTTACCTTTTTTTCGAATTTTTGGACCCCAAATTGCATTGGAGATTCCCAACTATTATCCATCCCACATTTTAGATTCTAGATTTAAAATGTAGAAGCTCATTTTATAGAGTAGTAAGTCCCATCCATAGTTCCAATTTCTAGATTTTGGGTCACACTCCACCGATGAGAGCTATAATTGGGCCTCCCAATTTCTAGATTTTAGATTGTATGTACCCATTTTGTAGAATAGTAAGTCCCAATTTGGAACCCAACTTTCTAGTTTCTAGATTTTACATTTGTATTTTTTTTCATATCAATTTTTGATAACACAATTATCATTTGCTACTATTCTCATACAAACCCAACCCATTCTACATTTACTTCTTCTTTTTTTCAAAATTTTGGACCCCAAATTGTATTGGATAGTCCCAATGTAGAATAGTAAGTCCCAATTATGAAACTCGCCCAAGCCCATTTATAAAAGGCTTTTGATAAAGGCACTACAAAATTCACTCGGGGCAGCCTAAATTTTTACCATTGATAATTACAAGTTTGCAACTCCGAAAAATTATTCACCGGGCTGCCTACTTTCAATTATTTTTTTTTATAATCAGGACTGTCAAAATTTTGACAATCCTCCAATTGGAAAGACTGCCAAATTTTTTACAGTCCTAAAAAAATTTTACAGTCCTAAAAGTATGTTGATTTTTTTAGGACTGTCAAAATTTTGACAGTCCTTCCAATTGGTAGGACTGTCAAAATTTTGACAGTCCGGAAGGGAGGGCTACCCGAGGTGACCACGAGAGCTGGACTGCGTGGAGGCCGGAAGGGGGGACGAGGCGGTGGAGCGGGAGGGGAAGGAGGCGGCGGGAGGCGGGGGAGGAGGCGGCGGCGGGAGGAGGAGGCGGTGGAGGACGGGGGAGGAGGCGGAGGCGCGCGCGCGATGGAGGACGGGGCCGCTGCTGCGCGCGGTGGAGGAAGGGGCTGCTACTGCGCGCGGGGACGGTGGCGAGCAGTGGGGACGGCGACGAGCGGTGGAGGAGCGGAGGGGGAGCAGAGGAGGGAGGGTGAAGAGGGGTGGGCATCCCTAGTAAATTTTGGACTAGCATGAGTAAATTTTTTTCATAACTGGACTAGTCCCAATACTGGGCTAGCCCTGAGTGTACTTTTTAGTGCCCTTATCACAAGTCTTATAAAACTAGTCTCTTATGTTATACCTATTTTGTCCCAGCCAAGGTGCAGTCCAAAATAGAACTTAAGAGGGTACTAAAGTAATTCTAGCTTTCACTCCCTTCTCATAAAACCCTAACCCTAACTAAACGCCTTTCCTCTTTGTTGGGTTTCCGAGTACGAAGCGCGCGCACAAATCCGCAGCAGCTCCAGTGATGGTAACGATCGATTCCCTCTCCTTCCCCTCGCTCCTCTTTCGGATTCCAAATGAAATTTTGTTCTCGGAGTAGTCATACTCAGATTAGTACCACGTCTTCTATTTATTTTATTTTGCAGGTTCCGCAATTTTTAGTATCTAAATTTGGATAAAAATTGGATCTCTGTGTAATTTATTTCAAATTTCAGTACTAATTAGGCTAAAATTTGGATCTTTTTTGAGTTTGCACGATAATTTATAACCTTATTATTTTAGGCACCGAAGAGAGGAGTAAAGCCCGCCGCCCCGGCGAAGAAGAAGCAGGTTTGTTCTTTTTTTTTTTCTTTAAAAAGTACCTTATTTTGGTTGGAGAAGCGGGTGGGTTCTTTTTACTATTATTGGAAATGCATTGGATTATAGGACAAGGTGGTGAACCCGCTGTTCGAGAAGAGGCCAAAGCAGTTCGGCATCGGGGGCGCCCTGCCTCCGAAGAGGGACCTGCACCGGTTCGTGAAGTGGCCGAAGGTTGTCCGCATCCAGAGGCAGAGGAGGATCCTCAAGCAGCGCCTAAAGGTCCTCCGGCGCTGAACCAGTTTACCAAAACCTTGGGACAAGAACTTGGGTATACATTTCCTGTAAATTGTGTCTTCTAGTTTAGTTGCAAGTGCTAGTTGTTGTTAGTTTGTTTTATTAAGTTCGTACTTTTGAGTTAAATATTTTGATTATTTTGTATAAGGGTACCGGGTTTAGATCTAATTAGACTTTGGGTACTGGGTTTTGTCCGTTTAGACTTTGAGTACTCAAAACTTTTTTAGTGACACATTTTAGTGACAAAATTGAGCTTTCAGTAATGAAATGAGTTTTTAATGACGAATGTTAGTCGCTAAAATTTGTACTAAAAAAATTCGAGTATCCAAAGTCTAAAACGGACAAATCCAGTGTCCAAAGTCTAATTAGATCATAAACATGGTAACCTTATACAAAATAATCCGAAATATTTGTAGTTAATAGAATGCGACCCTGTTCAACAGACACAAATACGACGGCACGAAATGGGCACTGTGATACGGACACCACACACAATTTTTTTCATATGCTAGTGTATTTTGGAGAATGTTTATACATGTTCAATACTGCGGCATCGATGGCACCGATTGTTGGAATATCCATGCTTCCTAGGTATTAGATACGCACCGTTTTGCAGCGTTGTACTGTCAAGAGCTAACTGATTTCATATCACTAAATACATATATCATGGAACTTGATCGAAAATGTTCCTTGTAGTTTCATCATAATCAATCCAAGTCTAGCACTCTTTGGTGATAGAGAATTGATTTATATTTCTCGCTTGCTAGTTTCTATTATACATGTCTTTAATCCGATTGCCATATAGACTACCCGACCTATGCTTCTTATATGAAACATGTCACAAACTTATATTGGTGTTCTATGTAACAAACTTTTATTTCTTCTCTTGGTGATCATGTTTCCTGCTGCACTTACATTTTGTATCTTGTGTGCAGGTTCTTAACTGAAATACAACACTATTTAAAATATTTCTAGTCTCTCTCTCTCTCTCTCTCTCTCTCCCCCACCCAAAAGCCCCCCAAACTATGTTGCACAAACACAGAAACGGTGCCCGTATCCATGTCTCTATTGTGCAAGTGTGCAACATAGGTGATACTTATTGTACATTTGTATGAAAATGTCCATATCCTGTACCGCATCCTTAACCATATCCGTACAACATTCATCTCCAAATAGTCTTCCTAGGAAACCCGTCTCCATTTTTCCACTTAACACAAATATGACACGTGATAAGGACACATCGACTGGGATGTGTCACCAACTTTGGTGTCTTAGTGTGTGTAAATACTTACACAATTTGATATGGAAACATTGATTCGGACATGCTGCTTATTTTTCCTGCCTTGGCATATTTAGGGGTGTTGAGTCGTGTTTGGACATGACAGCTCAGATTTTTAGATTGTCCATGCCACCTATACATAAAAAAGTTGCTATTGTCTTGTTAACTTTCTCATTCGATAAAAAATTGTAATTTTTTTGTTGCCGAATATATATGTACTCTTCTTTAGGTTACTAGACTTCTAATCGTCTTATGCCTTATCCTATATTACTCAATATATGTAATTTTATCTTATAAGCTGACCTTTATGAGTGATTATTATTTGTTCTTCAATGGTCATTGCTACCTGATACTTCATAATGCAAGGTAACATTTAGGAGGGGGTAGTCAAATTGGATTTCCAATACACGTGTGACTGGGATCTCATAATCACAATTATACTTTTCTTTTAAGCAAAATACAATGATACTTTTCTCATAATCACAATCGTACAATGATTCTTACAATTAGTGGGATTGTGATTATGGTTACGAAACCACATTCATTATATGTTTTTAATCACTTATTTTTTTATGAATTTATCAAAATTTTATGACGATGAATATATTATTATTATTGTTATTAAAATTGTGCTAATTAACAAATTTAATTATATTATAATTAGTGTTGATATTAAATTAAAATATATCTGTGAAGTATGAAAATTATAATATTAATGAAATATTTACATCATAAACCAAAATCAATATAAAAATATTTACAATTAGGTTATTCCATAATAATTAAGTATTGTGTTCTATAGACGAGGTGTATTAAAAAATCAATATAGCTCAATTATTAATACAAATGAGGATTACAAGCAAGGTTCGCAGTATCGGAATCAGTATTCGACCCTTCCTATTAGTATCGAGATTGGCGGTATCGCTAATATGGCAGTTTCGGATTGGAGTATCGAATTTTTTTGGTATCGAAAAACATAAATATGAATAAAACTTTAAAATTTTAGGAAAAATAATTTGTACATTTAGGCATTATTTTAAGTTTTTGTTGTTGTTTATTAGTAGTTTTGAAATTTAATAGCCACCCTTGCTGGTTGGTTTAACTGACATAAATAAATTTTTTTCGTTTATATGCTTTTACAACCTTATTATACTTTTACACCTGTGTTGATTGGTCTTTTTTTTGTTCATTTTTCTCTGCGAAATTGACTGAAAAAGAGTTCTCTAACGTCAGTAGCAGTTGGTATCGGATCGTGACATGTCAAACTGTATCAGTTTCGGTTTTATCGTATCGGTATCAGTCGATAATGCAAACTATGATTACAAGAAGAAAAGAAAGAATAATTTGACATGTCGGTAAGGATGACTTATTCATGAATCTTGTGAGGGCAAGATCCCTGTATGAAAGTGACGGGTCAGTAGGGCACTTAGTTGACCATTTGATGTCGGATTTGAAGGTGATGAACCGATCCACTTGTTTCGCTTTTTTGGTATGCGCTCTTCTATGTTGAAGGTCTTATCAGGCTTTTAGAAGGAAAAAAAAATTGAGCAAAAGATTGACAGGGTCAACATTAACAATGACATGAGTACCAGAGAGAATTGAGGAGAAATTGGTGACTATGAGAAAGGATAAGATGGAGAGAAGATCCTTGTGGCAAAAAAGGCTTTGGCTGTCCGGGTTTGTTGAGACGGCAGAAGATGGAGATATCGTTGTTTTTATCAATGGTGAGGTCCATAGAAAATGGTGGACATAATCCTTATATTAGAGAAGAGATGGACAAGAAAAAGAGGACAAGAAAAAGAGAAAAAAGAGGTTAAATTTTCTACCAAAGAAAAGAGGTAAATAGGAGAAAGAAGCGACATGACTAAAGAATCATATGCTGAAAATGTTTTGCTGATATGAAGAAAATCAATATAATTTTGGAAAGAGTGATTAGAAATTCATAATTATGGAGATTTTAAGACCGCAATTGAGTAACACAATTTTCGTGAGGGAGCTAGCGGTCGAGGGTAGTTCCATGTAAGGGATTCGGGCAATACACCTTACGAGACAGCCAACCTTTCAGCCTATTCGTCACGTTCAAGCTTTCAAGTCATTAGTTATTTCTCTCTTTGAAGTCATAATTGTGTATAAAAAACTCATTTTCATTCTTTTTAGTATATTTAGAGGCTTGGTAGGCATAATAGGAGTTCTCTTGCCTTGAGGGGCTGCATGGAGGCGTTTATGGTGATGTCAGCTTATGTACGGAGGCATTATCAGAGACTTTGCTAGATGGTGCTGGCTTATAGATCAACTTTGGCCCAGGATCAAACATAGAAGCAGAAACTCAAGCCTTGCTAGCAGGATTACAAATATGCAGAAACGTTCACATTTACCTTAACCCAGATTGAGATGGAGTCATTTTCCTACCACAATTGACTCACACTAGATTACATAAACACCTTGTGTGAATTTGAAATCCCAATTGACTAAACCAACCCCCCACCCCCCCCCCCCCCTTCCCCCCCCCTTTTTCCCCTATTGTGTATGTTATGATTATTTTTCTTCCTTGGATGTAACGTCTTATGTTTTACTTTTATCCCACAAGGTTCATGTGGTATGATATGCATTAACAAAATTTCAGCCTCATGAATGTTAGTGATGGCTTATAACCAGGTGGTAAAAAACATTGGTCTGTGATCATATATAACATCGCTGACTCCATCCATTGCTTAACTTGAAGTACAAAAGTTTTTTCTTCTATGTTGTCCATTTTGATGGCAATCTTTTACTTTTGTTTGCTCGACTATTTGAACTTGTTTCTTTAGGTTCTGAAGTCTGTGCCTTGTTTTTTTGCAGCAACAAATCTTTTCAAAATGCTTCTCAAGTACAGGCCTGAAGACAAAGCTGCAAAGAAGGAACGTCTGTTGAAGAGGGCACAAGCTGAGGCTGAAAGGAAAACAGTCGAAGTTAAGAAGCCTATTGTTGTGAAGTATGGGCTTAATCATGTCACTTACCTCATTGAGCAGGTTTAGATCTCTCACTAGTAGAGATTTATTGTGTGATTGTCTGTTATCTGTTAATGATAATAAGTGCCACTCTTTGATAATATGATGCAAATTTGTGACATAAAATATTGCAAATTTATATCCGAGGATTTGGATAACCATACTTCATACGTGAAAAATAACTGTTATGAACTGTACCATAACTGTACAGGCCATACTATAGGACCATCATCGTAACTGGATATTTGAGTCTAATACTTTATTTAGAGAAGTATTAATCTTTATCAGTTGTTAGAAGGAAGTTAATGCTTATTAGAAACCTAATATGGGTTTGCATGTAAAGTGCAATAAACATTGTGTGGGTTTCATGTCCGGTAGGTATAGTTTTCTTTTAGGGCCAGATGTTAGATTTTAATCAAAGTTGAAGCTAATGGAACCTTGCTTTTGAGATACAATATGGACTAAATTATAATGTTTTGCAAAAGGGTATGCAAGACACATTAGAAACATAATGTGTGTTAAATTCAATAATGTAGATTTAAAAATGTGATATCTTCATTACATGGCGGTGTGGAACTGAAGGCACAGTTTAAATATATGTAGATTTAAGTTTTGTTCCGTTTTACTCTTTCCAAGGGTAATAATGAAATGTAACCTGATGCAACTTGAAAAGAAATATGGAAATGAAACATATTTCAAGTTATTTAACATATGTCAATTTGCCTGAACCTTGAACGGTACCAGAATATATTATTTAGTTGTGGACTTGAACAAATCCATTATCTTGTTTAGTTCTTACCTTGAACTTAATTGAATATCTGCTATTATCAATATTACTTCTCATTCATTTATCTTATGTCTTTTGTTTTGTAGAACAAAGCACAACTTGTGGTCATTGCTCATGATGTGGATCCAATTGAGCTTGTGGTTTGGCTTCCTGCCCTTTGCAGGAAGATGGAGATTCCTTACTGCATCGTGAAAGGGAAAGCACGCTTGGGATCGGTATATATTCTTATCTTCTGTGTTTTTTCTTCTGTGTTCGAGCAATAAAAATGGCTCTATGTTATTTTACTGATCCTTTTGCCATCTCTAATCTTCCAATAGATTGTGCACAATAAGACGGCATCCGTCTTGTGTTTGACCACTGTTAAGAACGAGGACAAGCTGGAATTCTCCAAGATCTTGGAGGCTATTAAGGTAGAGAATAGAACTACTAGCATGTAACGCTTTGCCTTCTAATCTTTTCTGATCTATTGACAATAAGTGTTTTTTTTGCCAGGCAAATTTCAATGATAAATTTGACGAGATGCGTAAGAAGTGGGGAGGTGGCATCATGGGCTCCAAATCTCAGGCCAAAACCAAGGCCAGGGAAAGGCTACTTGCAAAGGAAGCAGCTCAGAGGATGACTTAGGGCTTCATTGTTAAATTTTGAGCAATCAAGTTTTTTCTGTTAATTATGACCATACTTTTCACTTAGGACTTTGTTGTTGATTGTATTTTGTTTTGAATGTAGTGTTATTCTGCCATCTGAATCTCTGGACTCCTATTTTAATTTTAGACTTATTAATTGTGCTGACTATATATTAAATCTCTGGAGTTACATGATTGCCTTCCTGCTATTGTTTGTTGAAAAATTAGCAACTCGTTATATTGCTAATTGATCTAGTTTAGGAAAAAAAAACATATACTTTGGTCTTCTGGCTGCTGTACTCCCTTTGCATGCTTATGATTCTAATTTTATTTTATTTCATTAGACTGTATGTTTAGTTAGTGTACAATTTGCTGAAGGGGATATGATGCAATTCTTCTACTTGTGCAAGTTTTTGCACAATTGGAGGAGTTATTACTCAACTGTCTTGAAAGTGACGTACTGAGTTATTGTTTTACCGTACAAGCACAAACAATTCTGAGTTGGAGAAGTCCATCTCTCCGCAGTACTTATTTCTGAACAAGTTATCAAAACTAGAAGTTCTAAAAAGCAAATGTTATGATCTCGAGTACATGCGCAGCAAGTTACATTGTGAAATATCTGGGATCATGGTTTCCCATTTGCTTTTCTATATGTTAAGAGCAATGTGATGGTCTATCCATTTTGGCAAATTGGACTGAAAATCGAACCAAATAAGGGAGTTCGAAATTTTTTATTTTTATTTCGGTTTTAAAAGTATCTTCATGTATATATATTATCAATTAATTATTTTAAAAAAATTAATATTACATAAAAAAATATTGAAAAAAATTTAAACATCTTATAAGAAACACTACAAGTATTCGAACTCAGCCAACCTGGGAGAATACTTTCCACCTTAACCACATGAGTTACAAGAAATTTTTGTTTATAATTAGATAATATTAGATAGCTAACCATTTTCAAGACTTTTTATGAAAAGTAGAAATATATCCATAACTAATTATAATTAAAATATAATAAAATATATAACAAATTTTAATTAAAATATAAAAATATTTATAATAATTTTTAAATTAAATATATTTAAATATTTAAATAATTTTATATTAATATTAGAAGGAAAATATTTATTTTACGTGCAGTGCGTGCACACACACACGCATATATATATATATATATATAGAGAGAGAGAGAGAGAGAGAGAGAGAGAGAGAGAGAGAGAGTGAGAGAGAGAGTAAGAATTCTATGAATGTGTTTTGAAATCTAACTTTGGTAATTTAATAACTAGTCCAACTTTGGACGCAATTATGAAATAAAACAAATGTATGCATAAAAATCATAAATATCCACTCTTATAATGCGGCTTGGATTCGGCTCAAAATTGAGCCATCCAAGCCCTAAGTAAATACTCAACCAATTTAATTTTAAAAAAAAAACTTTCGTAAGTTTAAAAAATCTATAACCATAAGTAAATACTTAATCAAATTTTTTTTTTTTAAACTTATGGGAGATAAATAAAAACTTAAACCAACTTTCCTCTTAAAAAATCTAGAACTGTAAGTAAAGACTCTTAACAATTTAATTTTTTTTTAAAAGACTTACGGGAGATAAATAAAAACTAAAATCAACTTCCCTCTTATCCATCCAAACCATAAGTAAATATTCAATTTTTTTTAAAAAACTTACGGAAGAGAAAGAAAAAGTAAAACTAATTCCCTCTTATCCGTCCAAGTCTTAAGTAAATACTCAACCAATTTAATTTAAAAAAAAACTTACCTAAGATTAAAAAAAAAAATATAAAATTGCAAGTAAATACTCAACCAATTTAATTTTTTTTAAACTTAAGGGAGATAAATAAGAACTTAAACAAACTTCCCTCTTAAAAAAAATAAAATTTAAAATCGTAAGTAAATACTCAATCAATTTAATTTTAAAAACTTACGGGAGATAAATAAAAACTAGCATTAAATATACGTGCAACGCACGTGCACGTTACTAATTTTAATATAATTTAACCACAATCATAATTTTGAGCCAACCCATCAAATAATAGAAATAGTTCAACCAAACAAACCGAATAAATCGAATCGATTATTTGGTTGGATTCAGTTATGACTAATTTCGATTCAGTTGAAACCAAATAAACCAAACGTTCACTCCTACTCATTAGTATCTTTTTGTAGGAAAAAAAAAGAATAGCGTAGGGTCTGAAAATTCTTAGCATTAAATGTTGTAACCGACTATTTTTTAACCTTTGTTGTGCTAGAAGTATACATGTGGTATATTGCCTACACAGTAACGACTACTATATTGAGCGGTTTTTGCCTCTTATAAAAGCAAGTCTTGGCCTTATTCATTACTATTTCTTGAACCTTAAATTTTGACCTATCTAATTTAACTTCTTGGAGTCTAAAATTCTTAAACCATATACTTGAAAACCACATACTCCAAATTTCTCAACATTCAAGAGCTTTTATTTGCCAAAATCTATTTGAGGAGTTTATATTAAGTTGTAAATTATCATCTTCAAATGGTTGTAAAATATCATCTTTCTTATAAGAGGCTAAAGGCCGCAAGCCTTTAGAAAGTTTGTGTAGAAGTTGACGAGCCATTCGAATCAAAGTTCTTGTGTATGAAATTGACGAGGTCTATAGATCAAAGCTTGCAAATGTAACTATTTTTGTAATAGTGGATTAAAGCTGGAGAGAGTTCCGGGACTAGAGTGACTCACAAAAGATACTAGCTACATCAAGTGTTTATATTCTTGCCTAGCTCATTTCCAGCACTTATTTTTTAAATTGCCTATTAGCATTTATTAATTGTGCTTAATTTTTAGTTATATCCTATTCACCTCCTCTACGGTGCTTTCATATTCTTGTTGCTATACACTGTACTTCACTATCCATTACATCATGTTATTGATGCGATTACATATATATTTTTTGTTTACATGTACTAGTTCTTGTTTAGTATATGTATTTGTTACAATTTTGACTGGATAATGTTGATAGTTTAGTCATCTCACCATGGTCTGTAGAGCTCGTGATTGATATTGAAGTTCGTTCTATTCTCTTTTCTGATGTCTTATAGCCTGGAAGGGATGTTTTCGTTCATATGTTGTCAAGTCTTTTCTTAGTTTAGATGGTCAATTAATAGAACCGTGGATGTTATGAGATGATATTTGTAACCTTATGGATTATTAGCATAGTTATAGACCTAGACAACGTACTATCGTCTATACTGCGACATTCGCTAGACTTGGCCATGTACTCATATAAAACTGTGGAAATGGATCGTGACACCGCATGTCCGATAAATGTGTCGGCGATATGATAATTATGAATTCCATTCTTTACTATGACTATCTACTTGTCCTCGACGATGTTAACAAATTGCCACTTGAATGGACAACCACATTTCTTCGGCCCAACGCTTCTCTTCTGTTGTTTAGTGACTTTTGGGAACATATTTTTTAATGATTAGACCTACACATCACCTCTCTCACATCAAAGCTCTATTGATTTTCGTCCGAGTCGATTGCTCATTGATCTTGAAACGATGATGATTGTGTTTTGTTGTTTTTCAACTTATTGGCACCAACTTTGCACCAACTTATTGACACCTACTATGACCTAAGTCGACAATAGTAGGAGCATTGACGACTATATTCGTTGACAAAAATGTTCTCCACCTGAAAATAGAAAGAAATATATTAGTCCAAAAGCAATAAAACTACATAAGTGGAACATATAAAAAATGAATTTCCTGAGACTGCCAAAATTATAGCAATCATATTGCATTGTAAGGCTACCTAAATTCTGACTATCCTAATGTATTGTACGACGCCAAAAATTTTAATACTCCTAATAAGCTATAAGGCTACCAAAATTTTGGTAGTCATAATGAACTATAGGACTGCCAGAATTTTGATAGTTCTGAAGACATCAAGTTCTTCTTTTAGGACTACCATAATTCCTGCAGTCATGTTTACTTTACAAAAGTGCTGAAATTATGGCAGTTTCATTTGTGGATTTTTAACATTATTTGTGAAAATGGAGGAATAAAAGGATGATAAACAACCTGAGATTCTTGGAAAGCTTCCCGAATGCTTTGTAATGGATTAGACTAGCTAATGGTGTTCATCTAATTGGTTCTTCGTCGCCTGGAGAAGTATCACAAGCCTAAGAAGCTTTGTTGGGAGAATTTTGAGAAGACATGGTTGGAGATTCGTCGACGGTGATCGAAATGATGCAGTTTAAGGTTTGAGGGTGTGTGAGAGTTTGAGATTTTGGAGTTTTAGGTTTTGCGACTCGGAAAGGAATAAGACAGGAGGGAGAAGCCAAAATAAATGGATTCTTTAATCCATAGCTTGTATTGCCGGCAAGAAAAATAAATAAAAATAGTTTCAGGAGTAAAAAGTTCAAAATTTTGTTACTTTCTGAGATAAAAAAAATTTGGTCCTCATTTATTTATAACGTTTTGTAAAAAATCCTATAGGTAATGTTTTTTCAACCCTACTTTTGAATCGTTAATGAATTTACTGTATATCAAAATATTTTTTTTACATAAAAATTTAATTAGAATTTTTTTAATATAAATCCAATTTCGTTGAGCATTTATTTGGAAGCGTTGGTTGATTACGGACTAGGGTTTAAAAGTCGTGTCCAGAGAGAGAGAGAGAGAGAGAGAGAGAGAGAGAGAGAGAGAGAATGGGTCTCTCGAACGTTTGGATCCACAACATGGTAATGTTGTTGTAAATTATGGATCCGAAGAACCACCGGCCGGGATCTCCGCAAGAGAAGAAAATGATTTTTTTTTTTTTTAATTTTGTTTGTCAAAACGTTTTATCTTCATTAACTCCCCCTACTCACTACTGGAATCATCTTCTTTCTTTCTTTCTTTTCTTTTTTTTTTGCAAAAAATAAAATTTAGTAAAAAAAAAAACGTTTAAAAATTAAAAAAACCCTCGGTAAAAGCATTTTGTCCAAAAAAATTAATTAAAAAATGTCCTTAACAAGGACGTTTTGAATTTATTTATATTTTTAATCTTCATTCTTTCTTTCTTTTTTAAATTTAATTTGAAAACGTCCTTACGTTTTCGGATTTTTATATAATTTAAAATATGGAGAGAACGAAAATGTCATTGCTAAGGACATTTAGGTTCTCTCCGTATACATTTTTCAAAAAAAAATTTCTGCAAAATTTTCAAACTTCGATGATGCTATGCAAAAAAAAATTCTGGTGATTAACATACATGCATGGATATATGTTAACCGACTGTTAGAGCATCTCCAACGCTATTGTGAGTTTGAAAAAAATTGTTGCCACGTAGGAATGACAACACTTCTTTTCAAAATTTCTTCTCCAATGCAAATGTGGACTGGAACATGGAATTGATATGGCAATGAAAACATACTTAACAATGCCACATCATCATGCCAGTAGAGCAAATCCGGGAGGGCGGCGTGCGGTGATGGCGACGAGGCGTGGGGTAGCGGCCGGCCATGGCCACCACCGCAGGCAACCTCAACCTCCCGACCACGCCGACTACCTCTTCCTCCTCAAGATCCAGTCAAGCACCACCACCAACCGTGTTCACCGAGCGGAACGGGTGGCGGATCCCAAGGCACGACGACCCCTCAGTGGCGGAGCGTGTCACGCCCCGATCTCCCGCAGGCAAATCGGCCGTTCCCGCTAGGCGGGAATCACCCTCGCCAGCGCTCCCGCGGAACGATCGCTTGACCCATCCGGGCGTGATGCCGCACGAGCGTGAACCACGCTCGTGCAAGGCCGTGATTCATTGGCTGGCGGTAAGAGTTCTAAGCCACAGAGTCGCACAGATTGTCCGAGTGCAGCGGAGTCATGAACGCATAGCGATTTGGTAACAGGTTCACTGAGTCGACAATATAGCGGAAGCATTGAAACACAAGTTTGAAGTAAAGCAACTCTTTTATTGATATAAACATGTGTTACAGGCGACGTATAGCCGAGATTACTAGTCGCTCAAGCCTCTCTCTCCGAAACAGTAAAAGCGTGCCAAGTGGCTACAATTGTGGATGATTGTACAGGCGATGATCAGGCAAGTCCAGGCGATGTTCACAACATTATGTCTTGTATATGTGCTTCAGTTCCGGATGCACCGTTGCTTCGGAGTGATGTCCACACCTTAGCACGCACGAAGGAGGCATCCGCACCGAACGAGGTTCTCCCGCACCCTGCATACAAACTGGTGGATTATCAGTACATTGAATGCACTGGTGGGGAAGCTACTCGCCCGCTCGACAAATCCAAACACGTAATACAGGTTCCGTGCACAACTATTAAGTTATCTTTCTAGTTGCCTTAGGATCAGTTTCATGCAAATATTGAATAGCCTAACCGTGTGGCAGTGCGCCGTGCAACATGAGAGAAAATACGGCGAGACTTACCAACTTACCATTTTATCTTCCCTGTCCAAGGAAACATTATTAATTCATGCACGGACAAGCATAACATTCAAGAGGCATAGCATATGCAAACACGATGTTGTGGGCAAGATCATGTTACAAGTATACAATTTACAGGAGTATCAGGTGTGTTGCATACAATGATTTACTTGAAATATACTTGACACCGTTCGGTATCTTTTACCTGACTATCAGAATCACCTGCACAACTTACCATGCCTTCCTTGCCACGAAGACACAAGTTAGTATGCAACAGGTTCAAATATACATGATGATCACTGGCTTGATTGCCATAATGGACTCTAGTCTGTGACGAAGATGGTTTGCTACATGCAAATGCGAGAGGCGCCGTATACTGTCCCGTCCAAGTACGTGAGACTAAACGTGAGTTCCGTCCGGAGCCGGAACGGTGCCAGTGCCCCGACAGCCGTCCGCAGGAACTATACCTTGTGAACAAGTTGTCCGTGATCGAACAATAACATTCATTCGCCCGAAGGCTACGTGATCCGTCCGGAGGCTACGTGATTATCGCCCGTAGGCTACGTGATTTATCGCCCGGAGGCTACGTGATTATCGCCCGGAGGCTACGTGATTTATCGCCCTTCGCCCGGAGGCTACGTGAGTACAAGACAAGCAGTATTGCATGATTCATTTATATTGTATCTACGTTCCATTCATGCATTCAGGATTGAGCTTATACATTGCACAAATATAATAACGTTAGACATTCATAAGCAGGCAAGCATGCGTTTTTAAGGAACATAAGTAAACACGTTTGCTCGGACCCGAAGGTAAGCCGAGAGATGAAACTGTTAGGGACTTAGCATGCGAGGGTCTGAATACAAGCAGTATTTCAATTTCCATGTTCTAGCAAGCAATACAAGTTAGGATTATTCCCTTAGCTAGGTGCGTTGGATTTATTAGCATGCATGGGGTGAATCACCTAGCGACTAGCATGAACATTCCAGATTTTATGTGTGCTGGCTAAGCAAAGACAAGTTCACCGTAGCCACCCACCTTAGTGATGATTCGCCTCGGTAGAGCGATACGTCAAGCGAGCCTCTGAAAGCCTGAGCTGGATTCCTGTAGGGACAAGTCTGGATATCCTTTGCTTCTCGTTTGAGGCAAAGCAGATCGGGACAGTTGCACTTTTGCCGTTTAAGTCGGCAGTCCGCTAGGACGGAACGGGGTGTTACATCCTACCCAACTCAGAAAAAGTCTCGTCCTCGAGACTTACTGAGGACAAGCAGTAATCTAAGGTTGAGGCAATCCTAGACAAGTCGTTGTACTTGTTCATTTGGATATTCACTTGCACAAGTGTCGAAATCAGCATATCGCTTAGACTGGATCGTGCGCACTTTCGAAGTGCACTTCTAGCGTGAACACGTCAACCAGCTCAGTGATAGCGAAGTCTTAGCACTCGAGTTTCACATTTCCTTAAGTCTTGGATGGTGCACTAGTTCAAGGCGTCCCTCGAATAGATGCATTCAACCAAACTTAGAGTTAGTAAAAATCGAACAAGCTACTGCGATACAATCCAGGGTTCGCACAGGTTGGCACAAAGGCCGCTCGCAGCACAACATCATACAAGCAAGCAATCATATCAATCAAAACGTATTTTGAAAGTATTTAGACTTATTGTTGGAACATCCCATCGAGGCATTGAGAGAGAGCGTGCACATAACCCACGAACGAGCTTTCGAAACAGAGATATTTGAATTGAAGTTCAAAGGCGTAGAAGCCAGGCTCTGATACCACTATGTCACGCCCCAATCTCCCGCAGGCAAATCGGCCGTTCCCGCTAGGCGGGAATCACCCTCGCCAGCGCTCCCGCGGAACGATCGCTTGACCCATCAGGACGTGATGCCGCACGAGCGTGAACCGTGCTCGTGCAAGGCCGTGATTCATTGGATGGCGGTAAGAGTTCTAAGCCACAGAGTCGCACAGATTGTTCGAGTACAGCGGAGTCATGAACGCATAGCGATTTGGTAACAGGTTCACTGAGTCGACAATATAGCGAAAGCATTGAAACACAAGTTTGAAGTAAAGCAACTCTTTTATTGATATAAACATGTGTTACAGGCGGCGTATAGCCGAGATTACTAGTCGCTCAAGCCTCTCTCTCCGAAACAGTAAAAGCGTGCCAAGTGGCTACAATTGTGGATGATTGTACAGGCGATGATCAGGCAAGTCCAGGCGATGTTCACAATATTATGTCTTGTATATGTGCTTCAGTTCCGGACACACCGTTGCTTCAGAGTAATGTCCACACCTTAGCACGCACGAAGGAGGCATCCGCACCGAACGAGGTTCTCCCGCACCCTGCATACAAATTGGTGGATTATCAGTACATTGAATGCATTGGTGGGGAAGCTACTCGCCCGCTCGACAAATCCAAACACGTAATACAGGTTCCGTGCACAACTATTAAGTTATCTTTCTAGTTGCCTTAGGATCAGTTTCATGCAAATATTGAATAGCCTAACCGTGTGGCAGTGCACCGTGCAACATGAGAGGAAACACGACGAGACTTACCAACTTACCATTTTACCTTCCCTGTCCAAGGAAACATTATTAATTCATGCACGGGCAAGCATAACATTCAAGAGGCATAGCATATGCAAACACGATGTTATGGGCAAGATCACGTTAGAAGTATACAATTTACAGGAGTATCAGGTGTGTTGCATACAATGATTTACTTGAAATATACTTAACACCGTTCGGTGTCTTTTACCTGACTATCAGAATCACCTGCACAACTTACCATGCCTTTCCTGCCACGAAGACAAAAGTTAGTATGCAACATGTTCAAATATACATGATGATCACTGGCTTGATTGCCATAATGGACTCTAGTCTGTGACAAAGATGGTTTGCTACGTGCAAATACGAGAGGCACCGCATACCATCCTGTCCAAGTACACGAGACTAAACGTGAGTTCCGTCCGGAGCCGGAACGGTGCCAGTGCCCCAGCAGCCGTCCGCAGAAACTATACCTTGTGCACAAGTTATCCGTGATCGAACAATAACATTCATTCGCCTGAAGGCTACATGATCCGCCCGGAGGCTACGTGATTATCGCCCGTAGGATACGTGATTTATCGCCCGGAGGCTACGTGATTATCGCCCGGAGGATACGTGAGCACAAGACAAGCAGTATTGCATGATTCATTTATATTGCATCTACGTTCCATTCATGCATTCAGGATTGAGCTTATACATTACACAATATAATAACGTTAGACATTCATAAGCAGGCAAGCATGCGTTTCTAAGGAACATAAGTAAACACGTTTGCTCGGACCCGAAGGTAAGCCGAGAGATGAAACCGTTAGGGACTTAGCATGCGAGGGTCTGAATACAAGCAGTATTTTAATTTCCATGTTCTAGCAAGCAATACAAGTTAGGATTATTCCCTTAGCTAGGTGCGTTGGATTTATTAGTATGCATGGGGTGAATCACCTAGCGACTAGCATGAACATTCCAGATTTTATGTGTGCTGGCTAAACAAAGACAAGTTCACCGTAGCCACCCACCTTAGTGATGATTCGCCTCGGTAGAGCGATACGTCAAGCGAGCCTCTGAAAGCCTGAGCTGGATTCCTGTAGGGACAAGTCTGGATATCCTTTGCTTCTCGTTTGAGGCAAAGCGAATCGGGACAGTTGCACTTTTGCCGTTTGAGTCGACAGTCCGCTAGGACGGAAAGGGGTGTTACAGAGCGGATCCCGCGACGTGTGGCAGAGCGGATCGGGTGGCGGAGTAGATCCCTCGGCGGGTGACAGATTCATCGGCGGTGGGCGGTAGAGGAGTGAAGACAGAGTCAGCTCGAGAGGTTGTGCCGACTGAAAGCCATGGCCGCCACCCGTCGACCCCTCCACCTCCGCCTGTCTCTTCCTCTTCCAGATCCTGCCCAACACCACCGCCTCTGCCCGCAACACCACTACCAGGATCACCCTCACCAAGTTCCAGAACTCCAGCAGTACCCTCACCGAGTTCCAGCACCACCCTCACCAACTTTTTAATAGGACAATGCTATGCCTACAACCAAATACTTAGAACCTTCTTACAACCGCCACGTGACGGTCGTCCAATGAAGGAGGGGGAGAGGTGGGGCCCGGTGTAACGCTTCGCTCCAAACGGTTACTTATAGAACACTATGTTGCTTTGACTCGGTTGAGAATTGAGTCTCGGGAAAACCTTGCCGCCAAATCAACACGGACGGAGTGCAATGAACCCTTCGAATTAATCGAGCGGCTTCTATTGAAATAAGTCCAAGAGTTTTGTTGGTTGCTTTGCTTCTTAGTTTTGTGTTGCTTTGTGTTTTGAGTTGCTTTCGATGACTTGGTTTTCATGATTTTGCTTCCTCGCTTGCGCGTTCTTTCGGATCGTAAGGGCAAGAGATTGAAGTATGCTAACCAAGTATTGTTGCATTTTTGGGACGCATAACCAAAGAGTGAACGTCACTTAAGGATTCTCCATCCTCTCGTTCGATTCATTCGGTGAGTGGCTTAGGCCCTTCGATGAATCTTTTAGTCTGCATGCCTAATAAAGAATCTCTAGTTTACTTTAAATATGTTGCCTCACTAAAAAGATAAGCTAAAGAGAAAGAAAAGCATTGCATGCTTCCAGTATTGAACTGCTAACTTACTAGTTGCTTATTAAATGCTTATTGTCCCTTGTATGCTGTGCATTGAGTATTGTGGCTGGAAACTCTGGACTTGATCTAGAAATGAGAAGAAGAGATAGACTTGCTTGTTCATTATTCATCAGTTGCATGATAGCATATTTTCTGATAGGATCTTGCATTCATGCATTTGGTCAGGACAACTTGTGCACAAGGATTATCTCTCGGGCGGTCCCTGGGGCACTGGGGATCGTTCGGCCGGAAAGAGATCTAGATACCCTGAGGCTTGAACGTCCTTATTTACGGGAGGGTAGACTCGTCCATTAGTGAGATGGGCTTGTATGTCCCAACTGCTAATCCCGTGGAGGGGACCATCATATAGTTAGGGCGCATGCTAGGTTTACCTTCTTCCATTTCTAACACTTGATGCCTATATATTTTTGATTCATAAGTTATTCATATGCAAATTGTGGCTAACTTGTGTGTCTACTACAGGGATAATCGCTCGGCTGTGGGTAAGAATTATCATTTGCATATGGTATAAATTGTCTATGTTTGTCACGCCCCAGTCCCAAAAATACGTAGGACTAGGACACGTAAGCATGCCAGCCGCATGGATATGACAACTCCAATATATGGAAGCCAAATCCATACGTACGCTGTAATATGAATATCAAATCCACAAGTGGTATAAAATGTAATACAAGTCACAGGGTAAAATATAAATCTCATCCACCAAAATCATATAGAAAGAAATAACCAGTATCTATGAAACTAGATCTCAACAAGAAGTATCTAAGGATGATAGTTGGGTGGAAACAAATCAACTACCAACTCAAATGGAAAAAGTAAATACAATATAAGTATAACTCACTCAAACAATATAAGTACCAGCTACCAATCACGGCTCGAAGGAAAGACATCCACGAAGCTTCTATATCCTTCCAATCTGCGCTCCTGTAAATACTCAAGAACAGGTACACCTGGCAGCGGACCAGGTCCTCAGAGGGACATAACAAGTATACTTAAACATATGCCAATAAAGTACTGAAATAAATATCCAATGGGTCGCCTAACGGTCTAAAGTGAATGCAGTTAAGAACAACTTTCCCCACAAGTGAGCTATCTGGCTGAAAACTGGGATTTGGCATGGTTCTCTTTTGGAGATCTAGGGGCCTAAAAGGCACGTCGTCTTTTGAACGCCGGTGGCCCGCCTGATAGTACATAATATATAGTGGTCATCATGACCCGTATCTCCAGCGGAGAATCCGAACGTACAGGAGAAAAAGTGTAAAGGAGCTCCAATGCGGTACTTGTTGTTCTCTCCACCCCATGCTCTAAGCATGTCACATCCATGACACGATTTGGTCCATAGCCTATTCTTAGTACCCCAGCCCAATCCTGCAACCAAACAATGACAAGGATGGGACCTCCGTACTATAATAGGCTATGTCCATGGACCTCTAATAACTGCCAAGTCTATTAGCATGCAAAGTTTCTAACAGCAGTCATTCCTAACGCACGTCCCACACGTACCGATGATCAGTCAATACGTGCGTCCATGATCTATATGAGACTCACAACTCATATAAAAATATGTATCACAGTCAAATGAAACCTAATGGTGCTACATGATAATGGGGTACTCTCATGAACAAGGTCAATGCAATATATAAATAAAAACCTATCGCGACGTCACCGTCGCGAGCATTTTATATAACAATTAAAATATATGAACTAAGGACAGAAAATAAAGATGCATGCAACATATGGAATATAAATAACAGTACAATGGCAAGGTATACTTGCCTGGGGTCCTGCTGCTGGTATGAATCAGAGTCCAAGTCACAGTCCAAATAGCCTATGTATTACAAATTTATCACGTCAAAAGATAATTTATTTTAATTTATTTAATTATGGAATAATTACTCTAAAATTCTATTTTAATCTTATTATTCTAAATTTTTGTGTTAATTCCTAAATTTTGTCCAAAAAAACTGAATTTTATCAACTCGAGACTCATGGCACGCTAATCGAGGCGATCTGTTGACCAAAAAGTCAATCGATACAAACTCAACTTTCATGCATGATTTCCTATAGATTTCAGCATCAAAAACATGCTGGAATTTATGGCTCATCCGAATTCAAATTCGTTTGAGAATTATGGCACATACAAATTTTGTATTGTGCACCGATGGTTAAATTCTAACCTAGAAGTTCTACAGAATTAACAGTATGTAAATACTTAGAAATAAATTCTGGGAAAAATATATGTCGATTATCTCGACATTATCTTTCCGAAACTTTAAACGGTTCGTAATTCTGATTTCTGGTTCTCCCGGAATCGCGAATACATCAAAACACGTCTATTTTTGGACATATTGTGCTCTACGAATTTTTCAGAATTTAATACTAATAATTTAGAAAAATAATTTATATAATCAGAAAGCTAACCTCATTATCATTCTAACAAAAAAAACTGGAGCACGTTTGGAGTCCGGAGCTAGGAGATATCATCTTTTTAATTCTTTATAACTAGTAGAAAATGAGGCTGAATTTATGACGAATTTTGACTATTTTTGGACGAAAAAGAGAGAAATTTGGGGAAGAAAAATATGAAGGATGAGGTATTTATAATGGTGGACACTACTTAATTAAATACAACTAGGATTGGTTAATTTGGATAGGATTATGATGAATTTAAATAAGGATAGGATATGCATGAAGTTGATTTCCTAGTAGGTTCAGGATTTGAATTAATTTAAAATAGAGTTTGAATTTATCTCAATAATTTATAATCTTAAATATAATTAAAGATAATACAAATAATTTATAAAATTTTATTAATATCTATTAACACTAAATTAGTATCTATCTAATATTAAGACTATATATATCCAAATAAATCCTAAATAATTTTAAAATCTAAATAAATTTCTTAAAATTCTAAATAAATTACAAAAAAATATAATTAAATATTTTAAACTAAAATAAATATTTGGTAGGAACGACATGCAAGTATGGTCGTATAGTAAATCATAGAAGTCCTAGAAATTTATGTTTTCTAAGTTTTAATTACCAAAAATTCTAGAAAAAACTCCAAAAATCTAAAATAACCTAAAATAATTCTAAATAAATATTTATATAAGTAAATATATCAAAAAATTTATTTTCTAATTAACTAAGAGCATATTCTAAATAAATTCAACATATATAATAAATATAATAATATAAAATATACACAAAATACCTATTTTGGGTGAGGGAGTTTACAATCTACCCAACTTAAAATAATTTCGTCCTCGAAATTAAAATAAGACATAATTTGTTAAATCCTTCACATTCGTACATAAGGTATGTCAATCGCAATCTCTTTAAAAAAATTTAAATAACAAAATCTATTCGAATCTATCGCGATCACTTCAAAATTAATATAACCACTGTTTAAATCAAAATTCAACCTATCGTAATCTCTTCTCGATTTTTAAATAATCAACATCCAAATCTGACTCAAGTCTATATGACATCCCACATCAAAATTTATATCATAATTTCCAAATATCATAATCTCCTCTAGACTTTGAACAATAAACAATTCTAATCAAATCTTAATCCTATTCTTAACTTAAGAATTTTGTACTATTCAAATATTTAAACTCAATTTTCATCCTCAATATTTCAAATAGGTTACCCAACAATCAAAATTGAACTTTTAATTCAAATCATCAAATTATAAAATTTAAATCTAATTAACCAATTGTTCAAGTCTAAAATTCTATATTTATCCTCAAAATTTAAATCGATAATTCATCCTTCAATATTCAAAATTTAAATCATGTGCTCAAAGTATAAATATTGGGTCCTCAATATCAAGATTTTTAAAATTAATTAAATCCTCATTATCTTAATCTTTCTTTTAAAATTCTCCACATTTAAAAGGACTTAATCTCTCAATTTAATCCTACTTGATCACAATCTAAAAGAATTCTCCTCAAATTTAATAATACAATTTTTACCCAACTTAGAATTTACCCATCTATCACATAAGGCTCTTACACTTAAGAAAAATATTCCTCAATTTATTTTCTCATGTCATTCAATCCTCAAAACTTTAACACCAACTATATCATATGTGATATGCCCTTAATCAATTATGAAAGATAGTCACAAACAATGTGATTGGCCTATGGAGAATATCTAGTACTATCTATATATCAAACTTATAACAAGCAAGATGTTTCGTCTTTTCGAAATAAGGAAAGACGTAGATCAATAAATAAGAGTTCAAGGGAGAAGTAATAGAATGCAAGTATAGGGATCAAGGCGTTTCAAGGAATCCAATGGGAATTTTCAAGGCAGTTGTGGACTGAAATCCTATTTAGTAGATCCGTATTCGCATGCTCGTATTTATGTAACCGATACGATCCGCTCAGTCATATCTAGAGGGCAAATACAGGTGTCTACTAGTAAATTATATATTTTAATCCACGTAAAGTATTATTGCGAAGGGCGAATCAAGCGCACTATGGCTAGCTAGACCATAATACACTGATTCTGATTAGACAATTTGTATTAATGTGGTTGATCAGGCCCCAATAACACATATGTCATGAACAAGCTCGATATAAGATTAAGCTTGCAAAAACTAGGCTATAATAGCAGCATAATTCAAGGTAGCACAGAAAATATAACGCTGGATTATGATGTGAGAAGTTACAAATAACTCAAGTTTGCAAAAACAAAAACAACATAAGCAATAATAACAAAAGACTCTACAATCTCTACAGTTATCATACAACCTCCTTGTCTAAGTCGCTAGTCGACCAAATAGGGTAAGGACCTCTAAATTCTATGGTCTGAATAAACACTGTCGTCTTTTGCTAGCATGCGATAATTATCATTCGGTTACACTTCAATTAATAGGTCAAAAGACTATGTGATACTAGGTGTCAAACATTATGGTAAAACTTCTAACTAACTCTAGTAGTGTCTATACTACTCTCAAGTCTTCTTAATACATCAAGGGGTAATGGTATAACAATATAAAGATAAGGAATTCTAGGTTCACTAGATATTCTAAACTTAGTGGTGTGTCTATATTCTCGTTGTATTCTTAATAGGTGTGCTACTCTAATTATCATCCTAATAACAGGGATTCCTATATTCTAGCAGAAGACTATACTCAAGGAACTATTAGGGAAGCACATGAATCAAGCAGGATATAATTGTTCAAAATAGAACAGATAGGAGGAGATGAATCACAGTCAATTGTGGATGAGATCATATACTCTAGTCCTAGGTGCAGGCTTGTTCGGTACAGTAACGTAACCGAGACAATATGCTCTCGACCTGCATGGGCCACCACAAAAACATGTCATGCCCCAGTCCCAAAAATACGTAGGACTAGGACACGTAAGCATGCCAGCCGCATGGATATGACAACTCTAATATATGGAAGCCAAATCCATACGTACGCTGTAATATGAATATCAAATCCACAAGTGGTATAAAATGTAATACAAGTCACAGGGTAAAATATAAATCTCATCCACCAAAATCATATAGAAAGAAATAACCAGTATCTATGAAACTAGATCTCAACAAGAAGTATCTAAGGATGATAGTTGGGTGGAAACAAATCCACTACCAACTCAAATGGGAAAAGTAAATACAATACAAGTATAACTCACTCAAACAATATAAGTACCAGCTACCAATCACGGCTCGAAGGGAAGACATCCACGAAGCTTCTATATCCTTCCAATCTGCGCTCCTGTAAATACTCAAGAACAGGTACACCTGCCAGCGGACCAGGTCCTCAGAGGGACATAACAAGTATACTTAAATACATGCCAATAAAGTACTAAAATAAATATTCAATGGGTCGCCTAACCGTCTAAAGTGAATGCAGTTAAGAACAACTTTCCCCACAAGTGAGCTATCTGGCTGAAAACTGGGATTTGGCATGGTTCTCTTTTGGAGATCCAGGGGCCTAAAAGGCACGTCGTCTTTTGAACGCCGGTGGCCCACCTGATAGTACATAATATATAGTGGTCATCATGACCCGTATCTCCAGCGGAGAATCCGGGCGTACAGGAGAAAAAGTGTAAAGGAGCTCAAATGCGGTACTTGTTGTTCTCCCCACCCCATGCTCTAAGCATGTCACATCCATGACACGATTTGGTCCATAGCCTATTCTTAGTACCCCAGCCCAATCCTGCAACCAAACAAGGACAAGGATGGGACCTCCGTACTATAATAGGCTATGTCCATGGACCTCTAATAACTGCCAAGTCTACTAGCATGCAAAGTTTCTAACAGCAGTCATTCCTAACGCACGTCCCACACGTACCGATGATCAGTCAATACGTGCGTCCATGATCTATATGAGACTCACAACTCGTATAAAAATATGTGTCACAGTCAAATGAAACCTAATGGTGCTACATGATAATGGGGTAGTCTCATGAACAAGGTCAATGCAATACATAAATAAAAACCTATCGCGACGTCACCGTCGCGAGCATTTTATATAACAATTAAAATATATGAACTAAGGACAGAAAATAAAGATGCATGCAATATATGGAATATAAATAATAGTACAATGGCAAGGTATACTTGCCTGGGGTCCTGCTGCTGGTATGAATCAGAGTCCAAGTCACAGTCCAAATAGCCTATGTATTACAAATTTATCACGTCAAAAGATAATTTATTTTAATTTATTTAATTCTGGAATAATTACTCTAAAATTCTATTTTAATCTTATTATTCTAAATTTTTGTGTTAATTCCTAAATTTTGTCCAAAGAAACTGAATTTTATCAACTCGAGACTCATGGCACGCAAATCGAGGCGATCTGTTGACCAAAAAGTCAATCGACACAAACTCAACTTTCATGCATGATTTCCTATAGATTTCAGCATAAAAAACATGCTGGAATTTATGGCTCGTCCGAATTCAAATTCGTTTGGGAATTATGGCACATACAAATTTTGTATTGTGCACCGATGGTTAAATTCTAACCTAGAAGTTCTACAGAATTAACAGTATGTAAATACTTCGAAATAAATTCTAGGAAAAATATATGTCGATTATCTCGATATTAGCTTTCCGAAACTTTAAACAGTTCATGATTCTGATTTCTGGTTCTCCCGGAATCGCGAATACATCAAAATACGTCTATTTTTGGATATGCTGTGCTCTACGAATTTTCCAGAATTTAATAATAATAATTTAGAAAAATAATTTATATAATCAGAAAGCTAACCTCATTATCATTCTAACAAAAAAAATTGGAACGCGTTTGGAGTTCGGAGCTAGGAGATATCATCTTTTTAATTCTTCATAACTAGTAGAAAATGAGGCTGAATTTATGACGAATTTTGACTATTTTTGGACTAAAAAGAGAGGAATTTGGGGAAGAAAAATATGAAGGATGAGGTATTTATAATGGTGGACACTACTTAATTAAATACGACTAGGATTGGTTAATTTGGATAGGATTATGATGAATTTAAATAAGGATAGGATATGCATGAAGTTGATTTCCTAGTAGGTTCAGGATTTGAATTAATTTAAAATAGAGTTTGAATTTATCTCAATAATTTATAATCTTAAATATAATTAAAGATAATACAAATAATTTATAAAATCTTATTAATATCTATTAACACTAAATTAGTATCTATCTAATATTAAGACTATATATATCCAAATAAATCCTAAATAATTTTAAAATCTAAATAAATTTCTTAAAATTCTAAATAAATTACAAAAAAATATAATTAAATATTTTAAACTAAAATAAATATTTGGTAGGAACGACATGCAAGTATGGTCGTATAGTAAATCATAGAAGTCCTAGAAATTTATGTTTTCTAAGTTTTAATTACCAAAAATTCTAGAAAAAACTCCAAAAATCTAAAATAACCTAAAATAATTCTAAATGAATATTTATATAAGTAAATATATCAAAAAATTTATTTTCTAATTAACTAAGAGTATATTCTAAATAAATTCAACATATATAATAAATATAATAATATAAAATATACACAAAATACCTATTTTGGGTGAGGGAGTTTACAATGTTTCCTTGCATGAATTGTTAAAAAGAAACTAGACAACCAGAAAGATCACCTAATAATGCTAGCTTCATATGCTTACTTAGTGTGGATTTCTTATGTGAGTTTGGCCTCGGTCGCTCACCAGTACATGTGGTAGTACTGACCCACGTTTGTGGGCAAATATCCAGGTGTTGGAAGCGAGAGTTTGGCAAGCATCCTGAACCTGAATCAGTGTGTGCGCACCCTTCCATAGGACTGTGTTCGTGCTGTTTTCTCCATTGCTTACCTCTCCAGTGGGCTACTTCTCTTCTGCTAGATATTTTATTATTTTGGTCCTACTACAAGGATGTAATGTTTGGGCGTTGTGGCTAGTTTTGGGAATGTAAAAAGAGTTGTAAGCCTTCTAAGGCATATTTTGTAACTCAGCCAAGCAAATACTTTGTAATCCAAATCTTCAATATTCAATAAAAAGAAAGTATTTTGTGTGCTATCAAATGTGTTCAACTTTGGTTCTCTGCATTTACTCTTTGGCTATATATGTATATTTTTGTCTCTCTTATGTCTTGTGCATGTACGTTGCCTGGTGCAAGCGCAACTTAGGCTTGCACGACATCGCGCCCAAGCGAGGACGAGCGGTTCCGTAGGGACCAAGCGAGGACGATCGACCCCTACGGGATCGGGGCGCGACAGGTGGTATCAGAGCATGGCTTTACGTCCTTGGCCTCTTCAAACATCGTTTTCGAAAATGATATAAGTTTTCAAGCGATTTCAAAAGTCCCGAATTTCGAAAATAGATTTCAAATCTATAAGAAGTAAATCGAGAGTATGAAAGGTCCTTAAGAGTGTGAAAACCCAACGCCCCATGCAATAAGTCCATAATACGTTATGAGACTAATGCAAGCTACTCTCTTTTATAGCAAAGATGACAAAAGCAGGTGCTAGTAATCCTGAGACATCGCGCGCAACGAGCGTGAGCGATGATCAAATCGATAGGCTGATAGTAATGTTTCAGAATCAGAATGACCGTCATGCTGCACAACAAGAACGAGTTGAGGCTCAGCAGCAACGAGCTGATGCTAGAGCCTCAGCACAGCAGCAGCAGCTTGAGTCTCTGACTCAGATTGTGACAACACTAGTAGCACACAGTGGTGCATCTAGAACCGCTGTTGTCACGCCCCAGTCCCAAAAATACGTAGGACTAGAACACGTAAGCATGCCAGCCGCATGGATATGGCAACTCCAATATATGGAAACCAAATCCATACGTACGCTGTAATATGAATATAAAATCCACAAGTGGTATAAAATGTAATACAAGTCACAGGGTAAAATCTAGATCTCATCCACCAAAATCATATAGAAATAAATAACCAGTATCTAGGAAACTAGATCTCAATAATAAGTATCTAAAGATGATAGTTGGATGGAAACAAATCCACTACCAACTCGAATATAAGAGCAAATACAATATGAGTACAACACCACAACACAATATAAGAATACCAGCTATCCATCACAGCTCTAAGAGAAGACATCCTCGGATCACATGTAACCATCCAAATCTGCGCTCCTGCAAATACTCAAGAAAAGATACACCTGGCAGCGGACCAGGTCCTCAGAGGGACGTAACAAGATACAGAAAATACGAGCCAATTTGAATACAGTAAACATGCATATGGTTTGAAAATAGATAAGTACGCTGTACATGACAATCTATATGAATGCAAATGAGGACAACTTTTCGACGTATGGGCAAGGGTAGTCTACTCGATCTAAGCCTCACAACTCACACACCCGTCTAGAACATCAGAAATCGACATACCTCTGGGGTAGCGACCAGCGCGACTCTACAGAAATCGACATACCTCTGGGGTAGCGACCAGCGCGACACACGCCCGTAGTGCGAACTATATACTACGGTTTACCAGAGTGGTTAAAAGCCCATACGCCTAATAATTGTCCTCTAATGATACTAGGTGCTATGTGTGTGTCAACATATCTAATAAATAGTAATGACTGAAGGAAAACTACACATGCAAGAACTATACAGAAATACAATATAAACAGAAATATACTAAGCATGTAAAATACTGTAAACAATTTGGCAAGGTATCTTGCCTGGTAAGAAAGCTGCAAGATGTACTGTCCAGAAGTCAAACGCACAGGATCAAAAGCTATGGCCACAGAACAAATGTCTCCGGATACTGAAATAAATATCACCAACGTTTCTAGAATAAGCAAAATAGCTAAAAAGCACTTCCCTTTCGTCCAATTTGGACACAGGGGCAAAACGGTAATTTTGGGTAAAAGTGGGGTCCACGTGTGGCCTACTTTACACCGAAAAGCGTGCCGAGGGTAACAGTCTCTAAATAGGACAAACTATAGGTCAAACAACTCTAAATGTCAATACAAACCCAACGGTAAGTCCAAATTTGGATTCCGATGAGCCGAACAAAATTTGGTCCAAAAAGTCAACTGTTGGGCCCGCCAATTGGCGATCTGGTCAACCGTCTCAGAAATGTGTGAAATTTGGGTCACAGGACCAGCGCGTTACCACGAGTCTAGTGGTGCAAGTTTCGTCGCAATCGGACTAGCGTGCACAAAATACTCGCGAGTTCCACAAAAGTGGCGACACGAAATGTGTCCGCGGATACGGTCTGATTTCGGCGCGCACACGCGTCCGAATCAGTCCTCACGAATTTTTATGTATCCCGTTATGCTGCGTGCACCATTCGGTACACTTGGCATATAGCGGGGCGGTCCCGTTTGGCGGGGCGCGCTCCGATCTCTAACTTTTGGAAAATCGAAAAAAGTGGGTACGCGCACTTTTGTGACGAATATATTTCTGTCCACAGCGACTAATATCACAAAGTTATTATACAGAAAATAAACTAGGTCATGTAATCTACAGGTATCAAAAAGAATCACCGAATTCGGATCACTGTGGTGGGAGATACGAACTCGGCAATATGGGTGGTCGTTCTGGAATTCTGCGATTGCAGAATTCTGTCTGCTCGTCCAACTTTGGACGCTATTTTTCACCTAGGGGCACACATTTTCCGAGGTTGACTATAAAACAAATATTGGAGACGGTTGAGGGAAGATCATACCTATGAAAACGGAACAGCGTTTGGTCGAGCGAGTCAACGGGAAATCGCGCCGGAGCGAAGGTGCTTCGAGTGGGAAACTGCAGTTCGCGATGTCGGCGTCGACGGGATGGTTGGATGGCTTGGGGAGGCTTCTCTGGCTGTGGTGACGGCTCTAGATGGGAAGAAAAAGTCTGGAGTTTTAGGTTAGGGTTTTTGGGAGCTAATATATATATATATATATATATATATATATATATAAAATTAGGAGAGAGAGAGAGAGAGGGAGTTGGAGGCGGGTTGGAGTAAGCCGCGGGTGAAAATCGCGTGAAGTTGCTGCTGTGCTTGTTGGGTTTTGCTATATTACAAAGGGGCGGCCTTAGTTGGTTAGCCAATGTTGCTGTGCTTGTAAATCCGCAGGTTAATTTGCTAAGGCGTTGGTGGCATGGGAATCCTAGTAGCTAATAGCATTAATACTATTATTATTATATTATTATTATTATTATTATTATTAAATTTTTATTTTATTTTATTTTCTTTTCTTTCTTTAAATATATATATATATATATATATATATATTTATATATATATATATGTATATACATATATATATATATATATATACTCATAAGAAAATTTATAAAATAGGGTATTACACATCGTTAGGCTAGCAACTGCTCAAGGGGTCTCCTACATGGAATAAAATCCGAAAAATTCCTGATGGTCCCATAAGTCCTCTAAGTGCCCGAACACCTAACATAAAAATTATTAAAAATCTATTTCTCCTATTTAGACCTAATTACTATAATTTAATTAATAATTAATAAATAAAAAGGGGTATATACGATTTTCTAGGAAGGGGATTTTACAGCTGTAACACCCATGACTGCACCGACCATGCCTCAAGGAGCAGGATTAGCAGAAACTAGCGAGCCTTGTCGTGCGGCCGAAAAATCTACCTTTAAAGGCGCTGAGTTCCTGAAGTTGAACCCTCCGGAGTTTGAAGGCAGGACCACGCCGGATAAGGTGATGGACTGGATCGCAAAGATGGAGAGCTTGTTTAGCTTTGCTCAATACCTGCGAACAAGAGGGTGGCGTGTGCAGATATGCAGCTGTGGTTATGTGCACACGACTGGTGGAAGGTGAAGAAAACAGATCTAGCCACCAAGCATCAGGATGGTAGAATCACTTGGAGAATGTTCAAGGAAGCATTCCTTGCACACTTTCTTCCGTCAGCTGTCAGACAGAGAAAAGAAGACGAGTTTACCGAACTTAAGCAAGGGAGCATGTCCGTCGAAGATTATGAGTCGGAATTCTCCAAACTTGCTAAGTTCGCTAGCTCAATAATTCCCGATGAGGGAGCCCGCACACATCGGTTCATAAAAGGCTTAAACGATAATCTGAGGAAAGATGTTATGAACCGGGAGTACAAATCGTACATCCAAGCATTTGAGGCAGCGGTGAAGAATGAGCAGTTTACGCCACAAAGTGCTGTGGACAAGGCACCCGCTCCTCGAAACCCTCATGCTAAAAGATACCATAACGGAGAAAAAAAAATAGCGGGCGAGCGGCGCCCAGGTTCTACGTGCAATTACTGTCACAAAACAGGCCATACCGTAGATATTTGTCGTGCTGCAAATAATGAGTGTTATAACTGTGGGGAGAAAGGGCATCTGGCAGTGAACTGCCAAAACAAGAGGGTTCTGTCGCCATACCAGAATGGGAACAACAAAACAAGACTGCTTGGGTTGAGACTCAGACCCCTCCGGGTCTTGCTTAGGAACCAACTGATCAGACAAGGAGGCAGAGAGTTTATCAGTTAAATATTGAGCGTGATGAGAGTAGGCACGATGTTGGTGAGACTGTTTCCTTTGAAACTCTTGATGCTTGATCCTTGTCTCCTTGATCTCTTAAGTTTCGGGACGAAACTTTTTCTCAGTGGGGTAGTATGTAACGTCCGCTCCAAACGGTTACTTATGGAACACTACGCTGCTTCGACTCGGTTGAGAATCGAGTCTCGGGGAAACCTTACCGCTAAATCAACACGGACGGAGTGCAATGAACCCTTCGAATTAATCGAGCGGCTTCTATTAAAATAAGTCCAAGAGTTTTGTTGGTTGCTTTGCTTCTTGGTTTTGTGTTGCTTTGTGTTTTGAGTTGCTTTCGATGACTTGGTTTTCATGATTTCGCTTCCTCGCTTGCGCGTTCTTTCGGATCGTAAGGGCAAGAGATTGAAGTATTCTAACCAAGTATTGTTGCATTTTCAGGACGCATAACCAAAGAGTGAACGTCGCTTAAGGATTCCCCATCCTCTCGTTCGATTCATTCGGTGAGTGGCTTAGGCCCTTCGATGAATCCTTTAGTCTGCATGCCTAATAAAGAATCTCTAGTTCACTTTAAATATGTTGCCTCACTAAAAAGATAAGATAAAGAGAAAGAAAAGCATTGCATGCTTCCAGTATTGAACTGCTAACTTACTAGTTGCTTATTAAATGCTTATTGTCCCCTTGTATGCTGTGCATTGAGTATTGTGGCTGGAAACTCTGGACTTGATCTAGAAATGAGAAGAAGAGATAGACTTTCTTGTTCATTGTTCATCAGTTGCATGATAGCTTATTTTCTGATAGGAGCTTGTATTCATGCATTTGGTCAGGACAACTTGTGCACAAGGATTATCTCTCGGGCGGTCCCTGGGGCACTGGGGATCGTTCGGCCGGAAAGAGATCTAGATACCCTGAGGCTTGAACGTCCTTATTTACGGGAGGGTAGACTCGTCCATTAGTGAGATAAGCTTGTATGTCCCAACTGCTAATCCCGTGGAGGGGACCATCATATAGTTAGGGCGCATGCTAGGTTTACCTTCTTGCATACCTAACACTTGATGCCTATATATTTTCGATTCATAAGTTATTCATATGCAAATTGTGGCTAACTTGTGTGTCTGCTGCAGGGATAACCGCTCGGCTATGGGTAAGATAATATGCATATGCTATAAATTGTCTATGTTTCCTTGCATGAATTGTTAAAAAGAAACTAGACAACCAGAAAGATCATCTAATAATGCTAGCTTCATATGCTTACTTAGTGTGGATTTCTTAGGTGAGTTTGGCCTCGGTCGCTCACCCAGTACATGTGGTAGTACTGACCCACATTTGTGGGCAAATATCCAGGTGCTGGAAGCGAGAGTTTGGCAAGCATCCTGAACCTGAATCAGTGTGTGCGCACCCTTCCATAGGACTGTGTTCGTGCTGCTTCCTCCGTTGCTTACCTCTCCAGTGGGCTACTTCTCTTCTGTTAGATGTTTTGTTATTTTGGTCCTACTATAAGGATGTAATGTTTGGGCGTTGTGGCTAGTTTTGGGAATGTAAAAAGAGTTGTAAGCCTTCTAAGGCATATTTTGTAACTCAGCCAAGCAAACACTTTGTAATCCAAATCTTCAGTATTCAATAAAAAGAAAGTATTTTGTGTGCTATCAAATGTGTTCAACTTTGGTTCTCTGCATTTACTCTGTGGTTATATATGTATATTTTTGTCTCTCTTGTGTCTTGTGCAGGTTCGTTACCTGATACAAGCGCAACTTAGGCTTGCACGGCATCACGCCCAAGCGAGGACGAGCGGTTCCGTAGGGACCAAGCGAGGACGATCGGCCCCTACGAGATCGGGGTGCGACACTATGTGGCTGTCCGGTTGGCCGCTACATGGCAGGAACGTCACGTGACAACCGTTGGTTGGGGGAGAGGTAGGACCGGGGTGTGGCCCACATAGCAGGGAGGGTAGAGAGGGTTATAAGAAGGTTGTAAGTATTTGGTAGTAAACTTAGCATTGTTGTTTTTAATAAATCGTGGAAGAAAACAACAGTGGTGCATTGGAGATGGTCTTGTGGCCCATTGTCTTATAAAAATATTATTCATGTCACCTCAACAAGACATTTGTCTCGTGGCTGTTGCTATATAGGAATCACGTGACTTAACAAGACATAGCGTTGGAGATGCTTTAACTAGTCTGGTCTTTTAATTAGTGACTCAACATCAGGTAATTGTAAGTTGAAGTTTGAATGGCAAAATATGTTAATTTGGGGGTGCTCTATCTGCACTCTGCAAACTAGTCTCATCAATACGGTTTGTCGTCGTAGGGCTCCAGAGGTTAATTTTATATTTTCTTCAAATAGGAGCCTCTCCACTGAATATGCTTTCTTTATATAAATTCTGAAACTGGATGTTATATGAACTTTGTCCTTCAAATTGTTTTCTTACACTATGAGACATGTTGTATTCAATTTTGGGACAAGACATAACAGTGGTTAGTTTTGCAGTTCTAGCTATAATCTTGTCTGGAGAGAAACCAAATATGAACTAAAGTAAAAGGAGCATAAAGTATCGACAACATTCTCATAAGATGACTAGTTGAACGGCAACAAATGTAGAGATATGTTGTTGTGTTCAACTACGAAGTGCTACAGACGTTTTCCAATGATCGGAGAAGCCTGGAAGGGGGTCAAAGCAGTGATGAGGGTCAAACGAACTAAAGATTATCGGGACAACATACCGTCAGTATACTGTCAACATATCGGTAAAATGCGTTTCTAATCCATCAAGATCTAATTCTATGTCCACTAAGCATATCGGCGGTTTATCGCGGATATGTTATCACTACCGAAATAGTTCCATTTAGCGACGTTATCGCAAAACATTGTCAATTTATTAGAATTTAGCGACACTTTAAAACAACGTCATCAAACGTCGCCTATAACGACGGTATGCGACATTCAGTGACAACCATTATTTTTATAAAAATGGGACGTCGCTAGACGTTAAACCACGTCGCTACCTTTTAATAATAACGACGTCTAACGACGTCAGAATTTGTTCGTCGCTAAATTTTAAAAACCAAAATAGTTCCATTTATTAGCGACGTTATCGCAAAACGTCGCCAATTTATTAGAATTTAGCGATACTTTAAAAGAATGTCACTAGACGTCGCCAATAGCGACAGTATGCGACATTCAGCGACAAACATTATTTTATAAATATGGGACGTCGCCAGACGTCAAACCACGTCGCTACCTTTTAATAATAGCGATGTCTAGCGACGTCAGAATTTGTTCGTAGCTAAATTTTGAAAATATCAACGACGTTTGGCGACCTGAATAATGGCATAGCTAATATCTATAATTTACACGGTCGGTTCAAATTTCGATTTATCTATAATTTACACGGTCGGTTCAAATTTCGATTTCTGCCTCAAAATGTCGCTTCTCGTCGGTGAATGTCGCTACATTTTAATAATAGTGACGTCCATCGACGTCATACTTGTTCGTCGTTAAATTTTGAAATATCAGCGATGTTTGGCGACCTGGATAGTGGCGTAGCTAATATCTATGGTTTACTCGGTTGATTCAAATTCTGATTTCCATCTCAAAAGTTCGCTTTCCATCGCTGAATGTAGCTATTATTGCGACGATTAGCGACGCAAAAATGAGACGTCGGTAAAATTATTGATATTTCGATCGTTCAAATTCTCTTTTCTCCTATAAATAACCTCTTCACCCCTCTCATATCTCCCACTCTCCTTTCCCTCCCCTCCGCCTCGACCCCCCTCCCTCCCCTTAGCCTCGCCCTTCGCACCTCTCGTCTGCCGTCCAGTTCCTCTCCCTCCACCCGAGCTCTCCACGCCGTCCAATCCCCTCCCTCGTCACGCACAGTCGCCTCACTACTCCTTCCGTCCAATCCCATTCTCTTCCGCGTGCCTCCGTTACGTCCCCTTCCCCTCCAACCCGGTTCTGCCGACATCCCTGTCGAGCCAACCGAACCCCCTCGCGTAGTACCTGCATTTTCCTCGGGTGAGCTACGGGTTGACCCCAGACCGGGTAGTCTTGCCGACTGCCGTGAGAAGACAACTCCCCTCTGATCCGCCGAGCCCCTGCCATAATCGTGCAAGCTCGCCTCCTCTGACACTTTTAGACTTTTTTGGCACACCCGCGCGCGAAGACCACAGTGCTGACTGCATGTTCCAAAGGGACTTCGTGTTACCACCGACTTGACCCGGCACCTCCTACGTCGCTGCCTCCTATTGGGTGTAATATGGTTGTAATATTTTGGTATCTCAACAAATATTTTATATACAATACAAATAATTTACGGTTATAATATTTTATTATACAGTACTTATGGTATCTTTATTGGGATGGTCATATGTTAGGAAGAGATGTTATTGATTAACTTTTTCGTGGCCCTTAGGGTATTTTGTGAATTCTAAGCTTGATCACAAAATATCTCTTGTTTATAGAAAAGATCATCAATAGCCTTTCTTCCATAACATTTGAACATCCTAGTAAAGATACCATGTAAGTACTTTTTTCATAATTAGCGACGTCAGCGACGGGTACATTTTCGTAGCTAAAAGATAACAAACACGTCGCTAAGTGCCGCTAAACGTTGCTACAATATTGACATGATAATTTTTGACATGTAAGCATTGTTGTAGCAAAACGTTGTTGGTAATGTCGCTACTTTGGCGACATTCTGCGACAGAGCAACTGGAAGTCGGTATTTTCAGTGATATCACCGCGTCGCAATATACGTCGCTATAGCGACGATTTTGTTGTCAGCGACTTTGGAATACGTGACGATACAAAAACGTCGCTAATTAATATTAGCGATATTTTTTTTGGCTAATTAGCGATATTTTATGATGTCGCTAAAATGTGTTATTTTGGTATTGTGTTGGCTCGGTTTAGAATAAAATTGAGAATGGTTAAGGTCTAAGAAGCTGTAAACCCCAAATTTTTTATGAATTTTTAATTTGGATTTTTCACAATTTTCTGTAATTTTCTATAATTAAAACCTATGTATTTTGAATTTAAATGATTTTTAATTGCTGTTAAATAATATTAAAATATTATGAAAATAATATTTTATGGTGTAAAATAAAAACTAGACATAGGATAATTTTTCGGGAATTTATTGGACTCCGGAAAATTTTTAAAGCCCTAAAAACCAATGTACAACCGAATTAAACCCTGAAATAAACCCGGTTATTTCCAAAATAAACCAAACCAACCCCAGACCCTGTTCAATTGAACCAACCCAGCCCTTAGCGGGTCGGGTCGGATCTAAGCCCGACCCGCAACCCACTAACCCGAACCCATACTTAAACACTAGCGGGTCAGGCCGGATTCAATGTTGAACCCGACCCGCGGACCCGAACCCGAAACCCACCTGAAACCCTAATTCCCAATCCAACCCAGAACACTGTTCCGGCCCTATTTATTCGCCTCGACGTCCGCGTCCCGTCGTCGTCGCAACTCTCTCTCTCCTCTCTCCGCGCCCGTAGCTCAGCCCCGGTCGTCCTAGCCCTAGCCGGAACCCTAATCTCCATCTCCTCTATCTCTCTCCGACCGTCTCCACCACTCGCCGACCTCCGCCTAGCCCCGTGCCCCAGCCACCAGCTCCGTCTCCACCTTTCTTCGCCTGAACCCTAGCATCGACGACCCTCGTCGATCCCCCATCTCATCCCGCAGCCCCGACGACCCCCAAAGCCCTCACAGCTCCGCCCTAGCCTAGCCCCCTCTCCGTCCGAGCTCGACCCCGGCCGCCTAAGACCTAGCCACCCTTGAGCCCATCTTCCCTCTTCCTCGCCTTCCTCCTCCTTCCTCCGCCACGAGCCCCGACCTCGACCCTCTCCTTGCACCACCTTCCTTCGCCCCAGCCATCCTCGATCCTCCCCAGCTCCACCACCAACATCCCCGGCCGACCAACACCAATCCCTCTCCACCGTCTCCTCCCCTCGACCCGCTCGCCTCCGCCATCTCCCCGACTCGCCTTCACCTGAACCCTAAGCCCCGAGCCCTCGCCGTCTCACCACCTCCTTCCCTCGTCTCAGCCCGTCCTCCACCAACCCAGCTCCTCCGTCGACGAGCCCCAAACCCGAGCAACGCCGCCTCTCCCGGCCACCAACGAGTTGCCCTAGCCCCGCCTGAGACGCCCCGACGAGCCGACGACCCCGAAGCCCTAGCCGTAGCGCCGCCCGACCCTGCTCCGGCCAGCTCCGCCGCCTCCTGCCAACAGAAGTCTGAACCTAGACCGGACACAGCTGCACAGTACCCGGACACGATCAGTGTCGTGTCGCATCTCTTCACGGACACGAAGAAATCTCGTTCCACGGAGCCCTGTTCAGGTAACCCGTTCTCTCTCCTCATTGCCCCATTTTCCGTTCCGTCAGTTGTGACGCGTAGACTGTGTGACCCCTCGATGCCAGTGCAACCCGCTCGGTGCGTCGCGTCCTGTGGCGATCACAAACCGCGATCCAAAAACAGGGAAAACCAACGCCCTATTTTACCCCGGAACTGAGTGCGCCCCGCCAAACGGGACGAATTGGTCACGTGCGGTCTTCACCAAAACTGTCGCGCGCGTTGATACGGACGTGTGGGATTTTACAGAAGTTGATTTGGATGTGCGTGCACACCGGAATCAACGAGTATCCGCCGACAACGCCCCGTATCCGCCTGTTCTAGAACACGTCGTAACTTTGTGTACACACGTCGGATCGAGACGAAACTTATGCCATCGGACTTGTAGCAATACGCTGGTCCTGTGACCCAAGTTTGGTTCGATTCTGAGAACGTTGACAAAATCGCGTATCGTGGGCCCCACGGCTCCACTTGACGGGCGATTTTGTGATCGGCTCATCGGAATCCAATTTTGGAAGTTCCGTTGGGTTCCTATCATTGTTCCTGACTTGTTGACACTAAGTTTGACGAATTTGGATACCTTTGACCCTGACACATTTTTCGGTGCAAAGCGGCCCACATGTGGATCCCGCTTTGACCAGAAACTGTAATTTTTGTCCCTGTGTCCAAATTGGACTTAAGGACAGACGTTTCTAGCTATTTGATATTTTTTGAGACTGTTGGTGATGTTTATTACAGCTTTTGGAGGAGTACCTGCAGGATCCCCTGATACAGGAACAACTGTTGGTATTCCAACCCCAGGCAAGTGTACCTTGCCAACATTGCAGTTCTTGTTACATATTTTTTTGTCTTATTTATATATTGTTGTACATGCTTGACCTAGGACCGTGTGACTTTACTTAGTGTCCGATTAATAGTCGGGTGCCAACACTGTACGCAGAGTTGTGTAACGTCACCTAGAGATGGACATTCGTGACCATTTACATCCTCGTACTTGTCTTATCAAGTACATCATAACCCAGGATACTTGATACTATTCATGAGACATAATCTTCCTGAGATATTCATGGTGATTCTGTGTAGGATACATATTTATGACATAGACATTATATTCATAGACATTAGATGACTTGCTGCATTAGATATGATCGTGCGTGACATGGACATGAGGCATCGTGGACATGAGACGTGTGATTACATTGGATGGGGAGACACACACAGGCTACAGGCTAATTTTATACATATAAATACATAGTAAACTACATAGTAAAATACATAGTTATTACTGCTACCGGCTCCCCGACACAGAGCTTGTAGTGGTCTCAGCCTGAGTACTAGTGATGCTCTCACTTGCATTTTACATAGATGGTTACAATTTATCCTGTTTATTTTATTGACTATTTCACTGCATTTATGTTGGCTTGAGTTATTTTGTACCTTGCTATGTCCCCTGAGGACCTGGATCCGGATTATGTCCCCCAGGATTAGCTGACGAGATCTATCCCGAGGTATACGGGACCGGAGCATTAGCATTAGCATTAGCAGAAGCAGGTGCCTACATTAGAGCAGAACCAGGACCAGAGGACGAGATCGTACCAGAGGACTTCTCCTGAGTATTGGCTTGAGATACTCATTTATTTCTGTTTCTAGTTATTTTATTTCCAGTCTATTGCATTGATGTATCAGACTTGTTCTCGGATTGTTCTCCGAGACACTTTTATTGAGATTTGTTAGTTTATTTTATTTGCATTATTCTGGCATTTGATCTATGATTATCTGTTGTAGATGAGATTAGATTAGATTGTGACTTGTATCATTGGACCTACTTATTGTTGTATTACAGCTTAAGTATGCCCCGATGGATCCATTAAATTGGGTTTGTCCATCGATGTGTGTTGCTGGCCATTATCACGCGTCCAGTCCCTCGGTATTTTGGGACTGGGGCGTGACAGAAGCTTCTTCGACTGTCGGACAGATTGCTCTGGACTTGGGATAGATTATAGATGTTATTTAAGGGCTCTCTTTTCCATGATCTAGGTTTGGTGGTCTTGAAGAGTGAAGACTAAGGTGTGCTTAGGAGTTTTTTGAACAAAAAAGGGCTTTAATTTCTTAGGGTTGGTTAAGGATGCCATTAAGGGAATCTACAGAAAGGGAGGTTGAAGGAGATCTTATATCGTAAGAAAAGTCCTTAGATAGTAGTCTAGTGGTAAAATGCTTGGGACATGGGTGAGGGGGTGGGTGGGTGGGTGAGTGGGTGGGGGGGGGGGGGGGGGGGGGGAAGGGTTCGATCCCGGGAGGGGGGGGGGGGGGGGGTGAGAGGGTAGTTAATTAAGGGATGTTGGGAGGTCGAAGAAAAAAAAAAAATATTGTAAGAAGATGGATTCACGTTTCGGTTTGTGTGATCTTTGTAAGATTTTCTTTCTTGTTGGTTGGATAAAGTTATTTCCTTCCTTGTATCATGGAGTAGGTTGAGCTTGACCGAACTATATTAAATATTATAATGCGTGTTTAAGTGTTAACAAATTCTTTATTACAATTGGCAAACAAGTAAAGGTGCTCACCTTATGCGGCTTTACACTTTCTTTCTGCATTACAAATGAAAAGCATAAAAGTCCAAGGAGGATATAAAGATAGCCCATCTCCTCTAAAATGAGAGACAATATAATCCAGATAATATTGTCTTGCAATCCTTCAACATTCTACTCTCACAAATCTCGAACAATCCTTTGTACACCCCCAAATCTGGAAACTTTTCATTTTCCCTCCATTGTTTGGAGAGAACATGACTCATAATTGGTGACCTGCACACAGGAGCGGACACATAAATTTATAAGAGAAAGGTTAACCTCAAATGTATATCCAAAATTTTGTTAAATAAAATTTACTACATCAAAATTTTGTTAAAAAATAAAAATTATAAAGGAAAAATAAAACGATGTAAATATGTATATAAAAATTAAAATTTACAAATTTCGGAAGGGACAAAACATAAATTTGATGAATTTTATTTAAAAGAACCATGAATATTTAACTAGAAAACAAAAAATTAGTAGGAAATAACTGCTCCACTCGTCCCATATAGATCCGTCCCTGCCTGCATCTATGGGTTATTCACTCCTACATACTATATGAGTCTTTTAGATTGGGGTTGCACCTGAAATTGAAGCTTGCACCGGAGGCAAAGATATATGCAAAGGTGTTCGATATGGGCCCAAGACAAAATCATTGATGTCATGCAAAATAACTGCTATCATTTTCTTCTGAGAATACTTCGACTGCAAACCATTCTTGGTTTTATAATGGCCCATAGCAATAGAGACCTATCCCAAGTTATGTGCAATTCCAAGAGCATAGAATTAACAAGGAGAGTCGCATGCATACTTTATTCATTTTCAAAGGATAGAATATACTCTCTTTTTCAAAGGATGTGTGCATGCACATAGACCCATATAATCTAACGGTTTACAGAGAAAATGTACGATGAGTCCGTCACATAGAATAATTTCTCAGAAAGGACACTATTTTATTGATATATATTACTTGGTCTTGTACTTTCTTAAAAACCAAAGAAACTATCAATAAGATTCTGATAAATAAAATCAATTAGTTATAAAACAAATTAACTAACACAGAAGATTAAATATCACTACCAATGGTTGTAATAGGATACCCCAGTAAGTCCTAATAACCATTAGTTATTATAATAAGAAATTAACATATATTAGCTATTAATATTAATTTTAGGGATATAATTTCAACTTAATAATGGTAGTAACAATCAAATAGTATTATCTCTTAATAGATAAAAATATTAATAGGACTCTTTCATATTTTAAAAATTAGTAGTAAATATAGTATAACTAATTCTTATAACTAGCATCCTATTCATAGAGGTGTTGTGTAGTCACTTAGCTTAGTTTATATATATATATATATATATATATATATATATATATATATATATATATATATATTATGTTTTTCGAATATTTTTTGATGCAACTTCTGAAAATATATTGGGTTCTCTTTTGATCAATGAGTTTGGTTATACCTGCCCTTCAATTCTTTCCTCCTGCCTAGGTCCGGTCTAGAGTTGTGAATTGGGTCAGGTGGCTTGAAGTCCGACATGGGACTGTTCTGGTCAAAGCTGACCTGGATTTGTCCAGGCCTGGTCAACGGTTCAATCCGGCCCGGTTGCAACCTAAGGTCGCGCTGTGTTTACTCGTCCCCTCCCCATGTGGTTCCCATTGCATTAAGTAATTAATTTATTTTACAATTTTATACCTATTAACTGTTATTATAATATTAAAGAATATTTTTGTAAAAAATTGTTGTAGTAATATTTTTTTTAAATAAATTAGAATTTTTTTTTATCAAAATAAAATATGCTATCATTGAACAAGCAAAAATAAAATAAAAATCTGTCGTAAGAATATTACGTCTGTCGTCGAGCAGACTTCGAGGAGTCATAACTATTTGTTTTGAAAGCGTTTTTCGTCAAACAATAGGTCGATTTGTATGTTTTCGACGAGAGTAACATAATTCGTATAGAAAGAATTTTTATCCGAAACAAGACGCACATGTTACAGACAAAAATTTAAAATTTAAAATTTTAAAGTATCATAACTTTTGAGTGAGAGATCGAAACAAGGTCCAGTTTGTGCCAAAATGACCGTATCGAAAAGTACTACCAGATAAATATTTCACCGTTTAACGGACTTCGAAAATTTCTATAATTGCAAAAAAAAAACGATGTTTCGACCTCTAAAATTTACTTTCGGTAATTTTATTTTCGAATTTTTTTATTATCTATACTAATTTTTTATTATGTATACTAATATGAATGATAATTAGTTTGTTATTTGTTTTAGTTATCTATACTAACTTTTGGAGGTCAAAAATTTAAAAAAACCAAAACACAAAAAAACCTAAAAAACAAACCAAAAAAAACCAAAAAAAAATTCGCCATCAGAGATGGCGAAAGCTTTCGTGATTTCAAATTTTTTAAAAATTATTTCGTTTTAGTTAATTTGTTTAAAAATATTTTATGTACAACAAATTTTCTGAAAAAGAAACCAACAAAAAAATAACACAAAAAACCAACAAAAAAAACCAACACAAAAATTATTATCGGTACAGTAAATTTTCTGAAAGAACAGAAAAAGAGCAGTTGTAAAAATATGAACGTTACAATATTAACGTACAATATGAACATACCCAGAAAATAAATCAACTAAAAAATAACACAAAAAACCAACAACAAAAAACCAACATAAATCAAACCAACACAAAAAACCAAACCAAATCAAACCCTAAACATAAAACCAAAAAACAAACCAAAAAAACTAACCCATTACATTTTAGCCAACTGAGTTGGCAAAAATTTGGGCAACCAAAAATTTGCCAACTCAGTTGGCGAAAATCCACCCATTCCCAGACACGTCGGATTCCACGTCGATTTTTGTCGGATTTTTGCCAACTGGGTTGGCGAAAATCGAGCACTCCTAATTTTTGCCAACTCAGTTGGCGATATGTATCAAAATTTTTTTTTTTTTAAACTTTTATCATTATACTAAATTAATATAAAATTATTATCGGTACAGTTAAATTTCTGGTTGTGAATTGGGTCAGGTGGCTTGAAGTCCGACATGGGACTGTTCTGGTCAAAGCTGAGCTGGATTTGTCCAGAACTGGTCAACGGTTCAATCCGGCCCGGTTGCAACCTAGGGTCGCGCTGTGTTTACTCGCCCCCCTCCCCATGCGGGTCCCATTGCATTAAGTAATTAATTTAATTTTCAATTTTATACCTATTAACTGTTATTATAATATTAAGGAATATTTTTGTAAAAAATTGTTGTAGCAAATTTTTTTTTAAATAAATTAGAAATTTTTTTTTTATCAAAATAAAACATGCTATCATTGAACAACCAAAAATAAAATAAAAATCTGCCGTAAGAATATTACGTCTATCGTCGAGCAGACTTCGAAGAGTCATAACTATTTGTTTTGAAATCGTTTTTCGTCAAACAATAGGTCGATTTGTATGTTTTCGACGAAAGTAACACAATTTGTGTAGAAATTTTTTTTATCCGAAACAAGACGCACATGTTACAGGCAAAAATATAAAATTTAAAACTTTAAAGTATAATAACTTTTGACTGAGAGATCGAAACAAGGTCCAGTTTGTGCCAAAATGACCGTATCGAAAAGTACTACCAGATAAATATTTCACCGTTTAATGGACTTCGAAAATTTTTATAATCGCAAAAAAATGATGTTTCGACCTTTAAAATTTACTTTCGGTAATTTTATTTTCGAATTTTTTTATTATCTATACTAATTTTTTATTATGTATACTAATATGAATGATAATTAGTTTGTTATTTGTTTTAGTTATCTATACTAACTTTTGGAGGTCAAAAATTTAAAAAAACCAAAACACAAAAAACCTAAAAAACAAACAAAAAAAAACCAAAAAAATTTCGCCATCAGAGATGGCAAAAACTTTCGTAATTTCAAATTTTTGAAAAATTGTTTCGTTTTAGTTAATTTGTTTAAAAATATTTTCTGTACAACAATTTTTTTGAAAAATAAACCAACAAAAAAAGAACCCAAAAAACCAACACAAAAATTATTATCGGTACAGTAAATTTTCTGAAAGAACAGAAAAAGAGCTGTTGTAAAAATATGAATGTTACTATATTAACGTACAATATGAACATACCCAGAAAATAAACCAACTAAAAAATAACACAAAAAACCAACAACAAAAAACCAACACAAAAAACCAAACCAAATCAAACCCTAAACATAAAACCAAAAACCAAACCGAAAAAACTAACCCATCACATTTTAGCCAACTGAGTTGGCAAAAATTTGGGCAACCAAAAATTCGCCAACTCAGTTGGCAAAAATTCACCCATTCACAGACACGTCGAATTCCATGTCGATTTTTGTCGAATTTTTGTCAACTGGGTTGGCGAAAATCGAGCACTCCTAATTTTTGCCAACTCAGTTAGCGATATGTATCAAAATTTTAATTTTTTTAAACTTTTATCGTTATACTAAATTAATATAAAATTATTGTCGGTACAGTAAAATTTCTGGTTGTGAATTGAGTCAGGTGGCTTGAAGTCCGACATGGGACTGTTCTGGTCAGAGCTGAGCTGGGTTTGCCCTGGCCTAGTCAACGGTTCAATCCGGACGGGTTGCAACCTAGGGTCGCCCTATGTTTACTCTCCCCCTTCCCCATGTGGGTCCCATTGCATTAAGTAATTAATTTATTTTACAATTTTATACCTATTAACTGTTATTATAATATTAAGGGATATTTTTTGTAAAAAAAAAACACCATAGGGCCAATATTGTCTTTTGGGGGATATTTTACCAAGTTCTCCCATTATTTAACCCTTTTTGAATGTTAATAAGGAAATATTTTGCACTTTGTTGAAAATGATAAAAAAAATCTCTATAACAAATATATTCTATAAATATTTATGGTCATTTGGCAACGAAATATTTCTATAAATTGAGATTTATTTATTCAAATTTACCATAACAATTTTTTTTCTCTTCTCTAACGTTTTCAATCATCATGTGTTCTATTCGGTAAATTAGTTACATTCTGGAGACTGAAGTGCAAAAAAATCGCATGAGTTTAAAAAATCAGATTTTGGAGGGTTCAACTTGATTGGCCACGACCAAGTTGCAACCATTCTACATCCGTCTTTGAAGAAAATCAAGTTGAGCTTTAAGTTTTTTTAATGTTATATTATATAAGTAGTTAATTTTGATATTTATTGATTAATTTTTTAGTTACAAATTGTTTTAAAATATAATATGGATCCTAATGCCGCTACTGGTTCTAACCAACACTTTGATTAGTTTTTCGGATCATTGTTACAATGTTTATAATACTTTTGATAATAATTATTTATAATAATCATGTAGAAAATGGACAACCACCGACAAAAATGTCATCTTCCAAAAGTAGTAGTTATAGAAGTGTTCCAAATAGAACAAGATCTATTTATTGAAATTATTTTACTAAATTATATGTCATAAATGATCAAGGAGAGCAAGTCATCCCAATGCACAATGTAATAAATGCAAAAAAAAATCTTTTAATGGAAAAGAAGGCATAGGAATTCTAAAGAGACACTATGAAAGTTGTTATGGTAATGACACAATTAATGTTAGACAAACACAGTTAATGTCAGTGCTCAAGAATTTTTTTCATACTGAAACTCTAAATTAGGTTTTACAAAAACAGATTCTTTGTTTATGACCATTGGACCAATGCAATTTTTTTTCAAACTGGAACTGCATTTCGCGAGCCATGTTAAATGTTTTACATGAATATAATATTTATAATACAAAAAATATTTTTTATAGTGCTAGTAGTAATAGTACTTCTTGAATTAATATTTTGAAATACAAATGTATGCCTATATTAGAAGGACAATTTTTTCATGTAATGTGCTTGTCATATTGTCAATTTAATGATACACGAATGCTTTCAAAATTTTCAAACTAATTTTAAAAATATTAAAACATGTCTAATTAGTTTGAACACTTTACCAAGTATGCAACAAGAGTTTAAAGTATTTTATGTTTACAAATTAATATTTAGAAGATTTGTTAAAAATGTACCACATAGATAAAATTCGACATATTTGATGTTAAAATTATGTATTAAATATAAAGATGTCACTACATACTATAATAATACAAGTTCAAGTATAATTATCAATTAATTGAGAATGATGAGTTAGTTGCTACTTTAATTTTTTAATTTTTAGAATTATTTTATAATATTACATGTATTTTATTCGGAGTTTATTATCCAACTTCTCATTTAGTTTTAACAGAGATCATTAATATTTTATATTTATTTGAAAAATATAGAAATATGCTTGCTTTTAATTATGTAGTTACTGAAATGGAAGCATTTTTTTTAAAATCTTATTATAATATACCACTTTTATATTGTTTCGGTGCAAGTCTTTGATCTTTAAATAAAATTACAATATGGTGTATTTATATTATTAGATAATTTTTATGACAATATGAACATTGAGGTAAATTATTAAAAAATATAAATAAAAGAATGTTTAGATACTCTAATTAGTTATATGAAGAAAAAAATCATTGTCACGCTCCAGTCCCAAAATACACGGGACCAGGCCACGTGGCAATGGCCAGCTACTACGACTCCGAAGAATTTTCCAATTTAATAGACCCGACGAAGCATACTGCACTGTCCTAAAATACTATCAAGTCCAATATGCTAATATGCAGCAGGTAAATATCTAATCTCATCCACATAATATAAATAAGAAGTGCTAAAATAAATACTCAAAATGAGTACGAAGTCTGGATGTCATAAATACAACACAAATAAGTCTAATGGGAATAAACCCACTGAATACAATGCTGAAATAAAAGTACGGAAGGACATATAAGAATACTAGACTAGAACATTGACTAGCTAGATAAAGATGCTCCAGCCCAAGGCAACAGTGTACCCCAAATCACAAAAACTCCTCTGAAAATGTCTCAAAGTCCTCAACCACGAATCCGGTCTCCACTCCTGCTCCGTAGATGGTCGAGTACAAGTTCTCGTCCGGATCTGAAAAGAAACCAGGTCCTCAGAGGGATGTAACAAGATACAAAATGTACATGCCATAAAGTAAATACTGTGTAAACTCGAGGGTGAACTAACCAGCTAAGTAAAATACACTTAAAGACAATCTTGGTATGTATTGGTAGGTAAAAGGTATATAGCGTAGCGTCAAGCCAGAGACTATGTATCTGGTATTAGCTGTAAACTGGATGCCAAAAGTATATGCTGACTACATCACCGACCATGATAGCACACAGCTAGTAACCTCTGTCGGATGTATCGACACCCATATACGCCCATAACCGGGTAGCACATAGCCCATAATCGGGTAACACATAGCCCATAACCGGGTAACACTGAAGCTCACGACCCCGTAGTTTACTTTGAAACTACGATAGCCAAATGTCTGTCCTATACGCCTACTAATTTTCTTCCCCGTCCAATGCCAATGTACAAAGTCGAGAATACGATGTGGACATCTCGTACTATAATGCAAGTCAATAAAAAATATACAACTATGCTAAATACCGTCACACATCCTGCTCACACCGATGTCCAGTTAAGTATGAAGCTCGCATCCCTACATAAACTCACTCTGTGACGTGCAATGATATGTGACAAGGCCTAGGGACTCATAATGATAACTCCTCAACTTTAGATGCGTCCAATAAACACTAGGTCAAACACAGATCCTAACGTCAACGCCTTCGTTGACTGCACTCGAGTCATTCTCAGACGCGCACAGTTATATAATATTAAACAAATAAAATACGCGAACTATAACAACTGGATTTAAACAATACAACAAGGCAATGTATACTTGCTTGGAACTCCAATATGAACAACTAAGGATCCGGAATCCGCAACCAAGGTAGAACCGTCTTGGGTGCCTATGAATATATAATAATAAATATCAATCACTATATTACACTACGCTAAGCATGCACATGAGTTCAACATACGCAACGTCATGAGTCACGTAGAGTCTAGACCAAACAAGCGTTCTAACTAAGTAGGTTGGCTAATGTTGACTAGTCAAAGACCAAGGAAGTATGTGTACACTTAGTCTACTAGTCACATAAAATTTATAAATCCTCTAAATAGATAATTTCTTATATGACACAATCGTAGTCACAACTAGAATTTGTGTAGGTACTAAGTTGCACCTCTAACACATAGGTTACTAGTGTTCTTTCTCTAGGTCTCCGTGCACAAGTATATAAAATATCCTCAAATATTGTGCACAACAAGTCAACTAGCTACTATGCTACTAGTAAGTGTTTATAACTCAAAATATCATGTAACACTAATCACATGTCCTAACTATTAGGTTAAGGTGTATACTTTATATATATATATAATTATCAACACATCCTCTAAAATATAAACCATCATCGACCCTAATTCTTATACACTTGTACACAACAACAAGTGCACATAACAATTTACATCTATTCTAACTTGTTACACTATCATGACAATATTTCAAAATCTCATTCTATACATGCACTAAACAAATGCTGTTCCTATCATGGTATAAATCATTCTCTAGCATGACACTATTCATATATCAAACTAGTGTATAACCTTGGCAACAACCACATATACTAGTAGTTCACTAACAAGTGACTTAGTTCAAAATATAACACTTAAACTAATTGTAAATCCCCTGATTTTCAGGATTTTTAAAAATGGATTTTTCACAATTTTCTGTAATTTTTGAAATTTTTCTCGAATTAAAACTAAGGTATTTTAAATTTAAATGATTTTTTAAATACTGTTAATTAATATTAAAATATTATGAAAATAATATTTTATGGTCTAAAATGAAAAACTAGACATAGGGTAATTTTTTGGGAATTTATTGGACCCCGAAAGTATTTTTAAAGCCCTAAAAACTATTTTATAATTAAACCGATATAAACCCTAAATAAATCCGGTTTATTTGAAATAAACCAAACCGAACCGGACCGGTTCAATTGAACCAAACCCAAATCCTTATTGGGTCGGGTCCGGGCCCAAAACCCAGACCCGACCCACTAACCCGAACCCGTTCCAATCTTTTGTGGATCGGGCCGGGTCCGCCTGACCCGACCCGCTCTGCCTGATCCGACCCGGCCGAACCCCTCTCCTTCCCCAACCGTTACAGCCGCCTCGTCCGCTGCTCAGGCAGCCGCGCCACTCCGGCTTACCCCAGCGCCGTCGTCCCTCCCTCTTCCTCTCCCGTAACCGCCCGCCGGTCGCCTCTCCCTCTCCCTCTCCCTCGACCTCTATAAAAATCCCCTCCTCCGGCCTCGAGTTTTCCCTCTCCTCCGCCTTCGGCCATCCCCTTCCCACTACTCCTCCTCCAGATCTGCCACCTCCGCCTCTGCCGAAGTCACCTCCTCCGCCCTAAGCTCCGCCGTCCCCTGCGCCAGCTCCGCCACGCCTCCAGCGCCTTCCTCCCGGAGCAGCCTCCGGCCAGAACCCGACGCCTCCCCGCTGCCCTCATCCCCGACTCCGCCAGCACCCTCCGCGCCGCAGCAGCCTCCGGCCAGAGCCGTCCCCGGCCGCCCGCACCCCGAGCCCCATCTCCTCCTCCCTCGACAACCCTCCAGCAACCCCCTCAGACGAGCCCAGCGTCCCTCCGGCGAAGTTCCCACGAGCCAGCCGCCTCCCCGAAGCTCCGGCCAGCGCCAGCATCCTCCCGACTTTGGCGAAGCCCTAGCCCTAGCCAAGACACGGCCCGGACACAGGACACGGTGTCCCCTCGCGTCGTGTCAACACACGGACACGAAAATCTCGGTTTCACGGAGCCCTGTTCAGGTAACCCATTTCTCTCTCCTCGCTGTCCCATTTTCTATTCCGTCTGTTACAACGCGAACCCTGCGTGACCCTCTCGATGCCTGTGCAACCCGCTCGGTGCATCGCGTCCTGTGTTGGTCGCGAACCGCGATCCAAAAACAGGAAAACTAACGCCCTGTTTCACCCCGGAACTGAGTACGCCCAGCCAAACGGAACGACTTGGTCGCGTGCGGTCTTTACCGATATGTACGCGTCGTTGATACGGACGTGTGAGATTTCGCAGAAGTTGATTTGGATGTGCGTGCACACCGGAATCAATACGTATCCGCCGACAACGTCCTATATCCGTCCATTCTGGATCTCACTGTAACTTTGTGTACACATGTCGGATCGAAATGAAACTTACGCCATTAGACTCGTAGCAATACGTTGGTCCTGTGACCCAAGTTTGGTTCGATTCTGAGAACATTGACAAAATCACGTATCGTGGGCCCACAGGCTCCACTTGACGGGCGATTTTGAGATCGGCTCATCGGAATCCAATTCTGGAAGTTCCGTTGGGTTCGTATCATCGTTCCTGACTTGTTGACACTAAGTTTGATTTGGATACCTTTGTTCCTGACACATTTTTAGGTGCCAAGCGCCCCTCATGTGGACCCCGCTTGTACCAGAAACTGTCATTTTTGTCCCTGTGTCCAAATTAGACTCAAAGACAGGCGTTTTTAGCTATTTGATATTTTCTAAATCTGATGGTGATGTCTATTTCAGCAACCGAAGAACTGTCTATAAATCCCGCTGAAGTCAGAGCTACAGTTGGAGCCAGAACCCCAGGCAAGTGTACCTTGCCAAATCCTGCAGTTCTTGTTATATATTTCTTTGTCTTATTTATACATTATTATTGTACATGCTTGACCTAGGACCGGGTAACTTTACTTAGTGTCCAATTAATAGTCGGGTGCCAACTCCGTACGCGAGATTGTGTAACGTCACTTAGACATGGTTATCGAGACCCTATACTTCTCGTGCTTGCATTATCAAGTACGTTTTACCCAGGACACCTGACACTATTCATGATACAGAATCGTCCTGAGATTTTCATGACTTATTTCTTTGCTTAGATATTATATGATTGGATGCATTAGCTATGATCCTGCGTGGCATAGACATGAGACATTGTGGACATGAGACGTATGATTACATTGGGTGGGGAGAGTCACACAGGCTACAGGTTGATTATATTATGCCGACGTCTCAGTCTCTCTCTGAGCTAGACAACCACATGATATCACTGCTACCGGCTCCCCGACACAGAGCTTGTAGTAGTTTTAACCTGAGTTATAGTGCTGCTCTCATCTTGCATTTAACTTCGCTGGTTATATATTACCCTATTGTTTCATTTATTTGTTGCACTGCATTTATTTTGGCTTGTATTATCTGTACCTTGCTATGTCCCCTGAGGACCTGGATCCGGATTATGTCCCCAGGTTTAGCAGAGGAGATCCACTCTGAGGTTTACAGGACATGTGCATTAGCAGAAGCAGAAGCAGGTTCAGGAGCAGGCACTGGAGCAGAACCAGGAACCGAAGACTAGGTGATTGCCATAGATTTTCCTGAGTATATGTTCTTCCATACTCAGTCTGTGTTGTTATTTACTTTCTTGTTTAATGAATAATTGTATCAGACTTGATTATCGGGTTGTTTCCCGATTTAATTACTTGTGACTTGATGTTGATGTTTTATTTCCTTTGTTGACTTGTTATATTCTTTCTGTGGATGGGATTAGTAGACCCTGATTATTGTTGTAATACAGCTTAAGTATGCCCCGATGGATCCATTAAATTGGATTTGTCCATCGGTGTGTGCTGCTGGCCATTGCCACGTGTCCGGTCCCTCGGTATTTTGGAACTGGGGCGTGATATAGTTTTTATTGTGGCCCATACAGGTCAACGACTAAATTGTTCGGTTTCAACTTAGGGACCGAACTGGCCTGCAATAAGAATAGGATAAGTTTTAGGATCTCATCCACTTGCTTGAAACGTTCTTGATATCTATATCGGATTCGAATCAATTTCTTGACTTGCATCCTGCCTTGATTCCTGTACGCCTTTTATTGTTTATTTTGGTTGTAGAGTTATAGATTCACGAGCAAACGACGAGACTCCTGCAACATCACCACGGGATATTTTGGTAACCAATGAAGAGGAAGTAACACCAGTAGAAGAAGGTCAATCAGCTCAACAACACAGTCAAGCGAATCAGCATACCTCGAGAATCCAGCCAGATGACATTCCACCATCGACGTAATTTATTCCACCAATGCCCGTATTCCCACAAGGGCAGGCTATGGACGGGCATCAGATATTATAAATGATCTACGCAATGATGCAAGCTCAACAACAAATTCAACAAGAGGCTCTGCGTCATGAGGCAGAGAACTTGAGGAGCAGCCTAGTAACCACAATAGAGCAGGCAGATCTACCAATACGATGGCCAATGACGGGCTCTATCGCCAATTTTCGCCAGCTGAAGCCCCGTACCTTTTCAGGAAATGAGGAACCCACAGAAGTTCATGAATGGCTCACCAACACACAACATCAATTAGAAGCAGCAGAGCTTCCAAGGGAACGTTGGATGACTGCCGTCATAATATAATTGACGGACAATGCACATCACTGGTGGCTATCTGAGGAGACACGGCTCGGACCAGACCGAGTCACTTGGGAAGAGTTCTCTAGACTCTTTCAGGAGATGTATATTCCAGCTATCGCTCGATCAGAACTTCGGAACAAGTTCAATCGCCTCACTCAAGACAATCTGACAGTGGAAGAATATAACGTGGAGTTCATTCGTCTAAGTCGCTTCGCCCCAACCTTGATCCCAACAGAAGAAGAGAAGGCCGAGAAGTTTTTCGACGGACTAAACTTAGAGCTACAGAAACTAATTGGATCCGTTGCTCCTACATCTTACTCGGACGTTCTCGCTGCAGCCCGACGCATGGAGCGCATCACAAGGAGAGAGACCAGTCTAAAGAGGCCATCCACATCAGCACCAGCCGGAGCACCACAGGAAGAAGTTGCAAAGAGACCTCACATGCACCAGCCACCAGGAGCATCTCCACAGGCACTACCTGTCTGTCAATATTGTCGCAAGCGAGGCCATATTGAGGACGAGTGCAGACGAAAAAGGAAAGTATGTTTAGCTTGCGGATCCAGTCAGCATTCATTGAGGGAATGCCCTGAGCGTCGAGACAGAGCACCAATGGTTAACCAACAAGCGGTACCAGTACCGAGGTCAGCCTATCCAGCATTAGGAGCACCGCAAACGGGAGTTCAAGGAGTCCTACCACCAGCTTCAGGAGGGTAACAGCCAAGGCCACCTTTGATACCCCAGGCACTACTCTTCCAGCAGGCTCAGCAGCAGCAGAGTAATCGATTGCAAGGACGTGGACAAGCCCTGACGATGACTTTGGAGAACGCGCAAAATCATGGAGTAGCTAATGCGCGTAAGTTTTAGTAGTTATCTGCTTCTAGATTTGCTTTAGTTCGTGCTTGCTGGTTCGTGACCATAGCCTTAACCTGATAGTTTTTGTAAGCCCCTGATTTTTTTAAAATATTAAAATTGGAATTTTTTACAATTTTCTGGAATTTTTTGGAAATTTTTTGTAATTAAAATCAGGGTTTTGAATTATTAAATGATTTTTAGTTGTTAATAAATAACATTAAAATATTATGAAAATAATATTTTTGGGTGTAAAATGAAAAACTGGACTTAGGGCAATTTTTCTGGAATTTATTGGACCCCGGACCTATTTTAAAACACCTAAAAACTATTTATTTATTTAATTATTAATTAATTAATTAATTATTATTATTATTATTATTATTATTATTATTATTATTATTATTATTATTATTATTATTATTATTATTATAATACCCAGCCCACTGGGCCCGGCCCACCGGGCCCAACCCGAACCCAAACCCAGCCCGCTCCCCACCGGGTCAGGTCAGGTCTGACCGCCGCCCGACCCGCAAACCCGACCCGGCCCCCTCTCTCTCCCCCCATGACCCTGAGCCCGAGTCCGGCGCCGCTCCGCCCGGGCCGCCCGCCGCATCCTCCGGCCTCCCCTCCGTGCACCCCGCCACGTCGACCACTCCACCGCCTCCCTAGGCCTCCCCTCAACCGCCCGCAACCCGATAAAAGCCCTCCAATCTCCCCCTCCACCGCCTCGAACCACCTCTCCCCGCCAGGCCAGATCTGCCGTCTCCCACCCGGACCACGCCGCCACGACGCCGCCGGCTCTCCTCCTCCCCTCCCCCTTCGTCTCCGGCGGCCACCGACCGCAGCAGCAGCCGCAGCAAGCCGCAGCAGCCCAGCCACGCCGCCGCCTCGCCGCAGCGCCTCCCCGCGCCGTCAGCGCCTTGCCGCGCTGCCCCCGGCCGGCCACCCCCAGCCGCCGTCTCGCCGGAGCTCAGGCGCAGGGCCAAACCCTAACCCTAGATCCCCGAATCCGACACGTGACGGACACGTGTCGGACACGATCCAGACCCCGGTTTTCGGGTCCCCTTCAGGTACTCGTAACTTTCATTTCGTAGCTCCGTTTTCGATTCCGCAAATTGTGTTGTGAAGCCTGTATGACCCTCTCGGTGTCCGGACAAACTGTTCGGGGCATCGCGTCCTGTGGTGATCGCACACCGCGATCCAAAAACAGGAAAAACCAGACCCTGTTTCACCCCAGAACTGAGTACGCACCGCCAAACGGGACGACTTGGTCGCGCGCGGTCTTCACAGATACGTGCGCAGCGTCGATACGGACGTGTGAGATTTCGCGGAAGCTGATTCGGGTGTGCGTGCACACCGGAATCAACACGTATCCGCGGACATCGCCCCGTATCCGACTTTTCTGCAATTTGTCCTAACTTCTTGTACACTCGTCGGATCGAGACGAAACTTGTGCCATCGGACTCGTAGCGATACGCTAGTCCTTTGGGTCAAGTTTGGTTCGATTCTGAGAACGTTGACGAAATCGCGTGTCGTGGGCCCCACAGGCCCCGCTCGACGGGCGATTTTGTGATCGGCACATCGGAATCCAATTCTGGGAGTTCCGTTGGGTTCGTATCAGCGTTCCTGACCTATTGACACTAAGTTTGGTGAATTTGGAGACCGTTGACCCGGACACGTTTTTCGGTGCAAAGCGGGCCCACCAGCGGACCCCGTTTTGACCCGAAACTGTCGTTTTTGTCCTTGTCTCCAAATCGGACCCAAGGACAGGCGTTTCTAGCTATTTGACATCTTCTGAGCGTGATGGTAATGTCTATTTCAGCTTTTGGACTCATCTCTGGAAAACTTCCCCGAGACACAAAACGGTAATTGGATCCAAACATCAGGCAAGTACATGCACTTCAAGTTTAACCTTTATATTATGATAAATAAATTCCCTGCTTTATTAGTACCATTGATGATTATATGTAGAGTTAGAACACTGGATTTTATGTCTTGAATAATGTATTTCATGTCTTGCTTTTCGTGTCGGGCGGGAGAATACTAGGAGGCATGTAGTTTACCTTTCCCCCTGTAGTCATTGTGTGCCAGCTGTTGGTACGCGATGGTACCATCAGCCTTATACTTGATTATTCCCGTAGTCATTGTGTACTAGTCGTCTATGACGGCCTTATTAGCCTTATAAACCCCTACATGCCAACTATGTATTCTAAATACACAAGTTCACGCACATAGTTCCTGTCTTGTTGCAGTTCTTGTTACAGTTACATTTTCTGTCACATTTTATTCCTGTTTTTCTGGTTTATAGCAATTAATCATATTTTACTTCTAGTCTTGTTTTATAGCATTATCTCTCAGTACGCATATTCTCAACATGATGCTTAGTCAATTATTTTCTACCTGTCACAAATATTTAGTTTAAATCTTGTTGTGCATTATACTTTGCTCCTTTCCTGACTGGATCCGTTGTTTAGGCGATGATGAGAATCTTGCCCCTACCTATTATGGCCCCTATGAGGCAGCAGGTGATACAGTTGCAGAGCCAGTTCCCGCACAGGAAGCTACTCCTGCTGAGTAGTTAGCAGTAGTTATCTTAGTTATTGCTCTTTATCTTAGTAAACGGGTTTGTCCCCGATTTCATTCTGAATTTCTGTACTAAACATTTGAATCTGTTGTTGCATTTATTTTAATTGCAATCTTAAGTATCTGTTTCTCATCATTATCTTGCCTATGTTATTTGTGAACGAGCTAGACTAGTTAAATATGGATATGACCTAGACAGCGTACTACCGCCGACTCTGCGGCGTAGGCTGGACGTAACCACGCACTCGTACCCAAATTTTCGGGTGCGGGTCGTAACACGTTTTTATGGTGGCCCATGCAGGTCCTATCCTAAAATAGGGTAATACCCTAGGACAGGGTATGGAATAAGATTGAGGATTCTAAAGAAAGCTCATTCACAGTATAGGTTCATTATTTCAATTCTTGATATCATTCCTGATCAATTTTTCCTATCGCCCTTGATTTCCAAGTAATCTATTCTGAACTCCCTATCCCTTCATCTTTCAGAATGGTCCAGACAAGGAACACAGTAGGAGGCACTTCAGAACCAGCTGAGCAGAATGTGCCCGAAACTCTTGCACTCCCGCCGCCTCCATCTGTTCCGGCAGTTACTCTAGATGGGGCACAGCTACTCGGAGTATTCCAGGGACTAGTGGAATCCCAGAAGGAACAGACTGCACTTCTGCGGACCAGCCTCTCAGAAGCTATTAAGTCCCAGGAGTCGCCACTCAAGAGGCCAGGAAGTGCCAAAGACTTCAAGAATCTAAGACCCCTGGAATTCTACGGAACTGAGGGCATTCTCTACGCCGACGAGTGGATAGAGAATGTCGAGAGACTCCTGAAGACTGCTCAGGTTCCTGATGATCTCAAAGTGGAGTCCGCAAGCCTGTAACTGTTCGACATAGCTCGAACCTGGTTCAGAGATGAACCCCAACTATCTGCTCCTGACCTCACCTGGGAGGACTTCAAGAGGCTATTCAAGGAGAAATTCTACCCCGAAGTGGCTCGGGAAGCTCTCGAAAGCCAATTCGAGAGACTGGAACAAGGTAACCTATCTGTTGATGAGTATACTGCTGAATTTAGCAGGTTAAGCCACTTTGCGGAGTACATAGTTCGTACCCCGGAGGACAGAGCCCGTAGATTCAAGAAGGGGCTGTCTCCGGATATTCGCCTTGCTGTCACCACCAGCCGAGCTCGCACCTATGAGGAAATCTTGAACGTGGCACAAGACATTGAGAGAGACATGGGGCACAAACTAAAGCGAGAGAGAGATACCGGAAATACGGGACCCAACAAATGCCCTTTTCAACAACAGCAACAGCAGAGGTCCCCGCAGCAAACACAGCGTCCTCTCCCTCGAGCTCCAGCACCCCAACACCAAGCTCAATGACAGAACCAACGAGTTCCCACTTGTGGCTTTTGTAAAAAACAAGGTCACACCTGGCAAGTTTGTAGGAAGAGACTGGGTGCCTGTCTATATTGTGGATCAACAAAACATCAAGTGAGGGACTGTGCCGCTGCTCCAGGACGCGGACAAGCTTACGTGATGACCGTGGAGAACGCGCAGACTCTGGGAGCAGCTAATGCGCGTAAGTGATTTTTTTAGCTGCCGTTTCTAGTATTGTTTAGCTCTTGCCTATTGGTTCGTGACCTCAGCCCCAACCTAGTAATTTTGAACTTGCTAAATACCTGGTATGCTTTTAAATTTGATAACTGTTTTAGAGGCTTTTGCTATTGTGCTTATTTTGTGTTATTTTGTGAACTTCAATAATTTGTACCTCCTTTCATCATCATCTAGCGCACTTAAATTTTGCTGAACTTGACATATGCTGCTATTTTATAGCTTAGTTTTGCAAGCTTACCCTTTATCGGGCTTGTTCATGACACATGTATTATTGAGGCCTGATCAACCCCACTAATACAAGTGTCTACTCAGAATCAGTGTACTACGGTCTGATCAACCTTAGTGCATTTTGATTCGCACTTCGCACGACTACTTTACGTGGATTGAGAGATATAGTGACTAGTATACTTGCCCCTAAATACGTCCGAGCATATCGTATCAGTTACATAAACTGTACTACTACGAGCATGCGAATAAAATGATTTCCAGAATGGAATCTCAATCCATAACCGCCTGACAATCCCCATTAGAATTCTTTAAACGCCTTGATCCCTATACCTCTGTTCTACCACCTCGCCCTTAAACTCTTTATTATTGATCCTCGTCTTCCCTTACTTCGGAAGGACAGAATCCTGTGTTTGGTATAAGTTTGATTTATAGTGCTAGATGATAACCCTTTACGACTAAGACAATACCCTAGGTGATGTGTTCTGTGTTGCAGACTTAAAGATTCAATACCATGATTTATTAAGTTGGACCTAGTTTTACTAGTTGTACAGCCTTAGAGGATATATGGGTAAAATTATAAGTTGGGTAGCGACCGCAATGTTCACCTGAGAGAAAACCGTTGGACGGTAATCAAGTGAGATTGGACAGAAAGAACCCCGCCATAATTTAAATTTCGAGGACGAAATTTTTATAAGTTGGGTAGATTGTAAGCCCCTGATTTTTTTAAAATATTAAAATTGGAATTTTTCACAATTTTCTGAAATTTTCTAGGAATTTTCTGTAATTAAAATCAGGGTTTTAAATTATTAAATAATTTTTAGTTGTTAATAAATAACATTAAAATATTATGAAAATAATATTTTTGGGTGTAAAATGAAAAACTGGACTTAGGGCAATTTTTCTGGAATTTATTGGACCCCGGACCTATTTTAAAACACATAAAAACTATTTATTTATTTAATTAATAATTAATTAATTAATTATTATTATTATTATTATTATTATTATTATAATACCCAGCCCACTGGGCCCGGCTCACCGGGCCCAGCCCGAACCCAAACCCAGCCCGCTCCCCACCGGGTCGGGTCGGGTCTGACCGCCGCCTGACCCGCAAACCCGACCCGGCCCCCTCTCTCTCCCCCCACGACCCTGAGCCCGAGTCCGGCGCCGCTCCGCCCGGGCCGCCCGCCGCATCCTCCGGCCTCCCCTCCGCGCACCCCGCCACGTCGACCACTCCACCGCCTCCCTCGGCCTCCCCTCAACCGCCCGCAACCCTATAAAAGCCCTCCAATCTCCCCCTCCACCGCCTCGAACCACCTCTCCCCGCCGGGCCAGATCTGCCGTCTCCCACCCGGACCACGTCGCCACGACGCCGCCGGCTCTCCTCCTCCCCTCCCCCTTCGTCTCCGGCGGCCACCGACCGCAGCAGCAGCCGCAGCAAGCCGCAGCAGCCCAGCCACGCCGCTGCCTCGCCGCAGCGCCTCCCCGCGCCGTCAGCGCCGCGCCGCGCTGCCCCCGGCCGGCCACCCCCAGCCGCCGTCTCGCCGGAGCTCAGCCGCAGGGCCAAACCCTAACCCTAGATCCCCGAATCCGACACGTGACGGACACGTGTCCGACACGATCCAGACCCCGGTTTTCGGGTCCCCTTCAGGTACTCGTAACTTTCATTTCGTAGCTCCGTTTTCGATTCCACAAATTGCGTTGTGAAGCCTGTATGACCCTCTCGGTGTCCGGACAAACTGTTCGGGGCATCGCGTCCTGTGGTGATCGCACACCGCGATCCAAAAACAGGAAAAACCAGACCATGTTTCACCCCAGAACTGATTATGCCCCGCCAAACAGGACGACTTGGTCGCGCGCGGTCTTCACAGATACGTGCGCAGCGTCGATACGGACGTGTGAGATTTTGCGGAAGCTGATTCGGGTGTGCGTGCACACCGAAATCAACACGTATCCGCGGACATCGCCCCGTATTCGACTTTTCTGTAATTTGCCCTAACTTCTTGTACACTCGTCGGATCGAGACGAAACTTACGCCATCGGACTCGTAGCGATACGCTGGTCCTGTGGGTCAAGTTTGGTTCGATTCTGAGAACATTGACGAAATTGCGTGTCGTGGGCCCCACAGGCCCCGCTCGACGGGCGATTTTGTGATCGGCACATCGGAATACAATTCTGGGAGTTCCGTTGGGTTCGTATCAGCGTTCCTGACCTGTTGACACTAAGTTTGGTGAATTTGGAGACCGTTGACCCGGGCACATTTTTCGGTGCAAAGCGGGCCCACCAGCGGACCCCGTTTTGACCCGAAACTGTCGTTTTTGCCCTTGTCTCCAAATCGGACCCAAGGACAGGCGTTTCTAGCTATTTGACATCTTCTGAGCGTGATGGTAATGTCTATTTCAGTTTTTGGACTCATCTCTGGAAAACTTCCCCGAGACACAAAACGATAATTGGATCCAAACATCAGGCAAGTACATGCACTTCAACTTTAACCTTTATATTGTGATAAATAAATTCCCTGCTTTATTAGTACCATTGATGATTATATGTAGAGTTAGAACACTGGATTTTATGTCTTGAATAATGTATTTCATGTCTTGCTTTTCGTGTCGGGCGGGAGAATACTAGGAGGCATGTAGTTTACCTTTCCCCCTGTAGTCATTGTGTGCCAGCTGTTGGTACGCGATGGTACCATCAGCCTTATACTTGATTATTCCCGTAGTCATTGTGTACTAGTCGTCTATGACGGCCTTATTAGCCTTATAAACCCCTACATGCCAACTATGTATTCTAAATACACAAGTTCACGCACATAGTTCCTGTCTTGTTGCAGTTCTTGTTACAGTTACATTTCCTGTCACATTTTATTCCTGTTTTTCTGGTTTATAGCAATTAATCATATTTTACTTCTAGTCTTGTTTTATAGCATTATCTCTCAGTACGCATATTCTCAACATGATGCTTAGTCAATTATTTTCTACCTGTCACAAATATTTAGTTTAAATCTTGTTGTGCATTATACTTTGCTCCTTTCCTGACTGGATCCGTTGTTTAGGCGATGATGAGAATCTTGCCCCTATCTATTATGGCCCCTATGAGGCAGCAGGTGATACAGTTACAGAGCCAGTTCCCGCACAGGAAGCTACTCCTGCTGAGTAGTTAGCAGTAGTTATCTTAGTTATTGCTCTTTATCTTAGTAAACGGGTTTGTCCCCGATTTCATTCTGAATTTTTGTACTAAACATTTGAATCTGTTGTCGCATTTATTTCAATTGCAATCTTAAGTATCTGTTTCTCATCATTATCTTGCCTATGTTATTTGTGAACGAGCTAGACTAGTTAAATGTGGATATGACCTAGATAGCGTACTACCGCCGACTCTGCGGCGTAGGCTGGACGTAACCACGCACTCGTGCCCGAATTTCCGGGTGCGGGTCGTGACAGTTTTAACTTGCTAATAATAGAGAACCTAGTAATTTTGAACTTGCTAAATAACCTAGAATATTTTATAATTGTTTGTCTAATATGTTTTTATAAAGGATAACCTGATTTTCTAAAATTATAATTTTCTAGATTTCCTTCATTCGGGAAATTTCATAACTTTTAATGCTTAGGAAAATAATTTTTCCTAGGTGTTATTTTCAACCTTGATTCTCCTTGATTTTGATGTGCTTCGAACAATATTTGCAACCGTGTCATCTCTGTTGACTGGTTATTCTTTGATTGCGAGGACGCAATTCTCTTAAGGGGGTAGATTGTAAACCCCCTGATTTTTCAGATTTTTAAAAATGAATTTTTCACAATTTTCTGGAATTTTTCTCGAATTAAAACTAAGGTATTTTGAATTTAAATGATTTTTTAAATGCTGTCAATTCATATTAAAATATTATAAAAATAATATTTTATGGTGTAAAATGAAAAACTAGACATAGGATAATTTTTTGAGAATTTATTGGACCCCGGAAGTATTTTTAAAGCCCTAAAAACTATTTTATAATTAAACCGATATAAACCCTAAATAAACCCGGTTTATTTGAAATAAACCAAACCGAACCGGACCGGACCGGTTCAATTGAACAAAACCCAAATCCTTATTGGGTCAGATCCGGGCCCAAAACCCAGACCCGACCAACTAACCCGAACCCGCTTCCAATCTTTTGTGGATCGTGCCGGGTCCGCCTGACCCGACCCGCTCCGCACGATCCGACCCGGCCGAACCCCTCTCCTTCCCCAGCCGTTACAGCCGCCTCGTCCGCCGCTCCGGCAGCCGCGCCGCTCCGGCTTCCCCCAGTGCCGTCGTCCCTCCCTCTTCCTCTCCCGTAACCGCCCGCCGGCCGCCTCTCCCTCTCCCCCGACCTCTATAAAAATCCCCTCCTCCGGCCCCGAGTTTTCCCTCTCCTCCGCCTCCGGCCATCCCCTCCCCACTGCTCCTCCTCCAGATCCGCCGCCTCTGCCTCCGCCGAAGTCACCTCCTCCGCCCCAAGCTCCGCCGTCCTCTGCGCCAGCTCCGCCACGCCTCCAGCGCCTTCCTCCCGCAGCAGCCTCCGGCCAGAGCCCGACGCCTCCCCGCTGCCCTCATCCCCGACTCCGCCAGCACCCTCCGTGCCGCAGCAGCCTCCGGCCAGAGCCGTCCCCGGCAGCCCGCACCCCGAGCCCCATCTCCTCCTCCCTCGATAACCCTCCAGCAACCCCCTCAGACGAGCCCAGCGTCCCTCCGACGAAGTTCCCACGAGCCAGCCGCCTCCGCGAAGCTCCGGCCAGCCGCCAGCATCCTTCTGACTTTGGCGAAGCCCTAGCCCTAGCCAGGACACGGCCCGGACACAGGACACGGTGTCCCCTCGCGTCGTGTCAACACACGGACACAAAAATCTCGGTTTCACGGAGCCCTGTTCAGGTAACCCATTTCTCTCTTCTCGCTGCCCCATTTTCTGTTCCGTCTGTTGCAACGTGAACCCTGCGTGACCCTCTCGATGCCCGTGTAACTCGCTCGGTGCATCGCGTCCTGTGTTGGTCGCGAACCGCGATCCAAAAACAGGAAAACTAACGTCCTGTTTTACCCCGGAACTGAGTACGCCCCGCCAAACGGGACGACTTGGTCGCGTGCGGTCTTTATCGATATGTGCGCGTCGTTGATACGGACGTACGAGATTTCACATAAGTTAATTTGGATGTGCGTGCACACCGAAATTAATGCGTATCCGCCGACAACGTCCCGTATTCGTCCGTTTTGGATCTCGCTGTAACTTTGTGTACACATGTCGGATCGAAAAGAAACTTGCACCATCGGACTCGTAGCAATATGCTGGTCCTATGACCCAAGTTTGGTTCGATTCTGAGAACGTTGACAAAATCGCGTATCATAGGCCCACAAGCTCCACTTGACGGACGATTTTGAGATCGGCTCATCGAAATCCAATTCTGGAAGTTTCGTTGGGTTCGTATCATCGTTCCTGACTTGTTGACACTAAGTTTGATAGATTTGGAGACCTTTATTCCTGACACGTTTTTAGGTGTCAAGCGGCCCACATGTGGACCCCGTTTGGACCAGAAACTGTTATTTTTGCTCCTGTGTCCAAATTGGACTCAAGACAAGCATTTCTAGCTATTTAATATTTTCTAAATCTGATGGTGATGTCTATTTCAGCAACCGGAGAACTGTCTGCAAATTTCGCTGAAGTCAGAGCTACAGTTGGAGCCAGAACCCCAAGCAAGTGTACCTTGCCAAATCCTGCAGTTCTTGCTACATATTTCTTTGTCTTATTTATACATTATTGTTGTACATGCTTGACCTAGGACCGGGTGACTTTACTTAGCGTCCGATTAATAGTCGGGTGCCAACTCCGTACGCGAAATTGTGTAACGTCACTTAGACATGGTTATCGAGACCCTATACTTCTCGTGCTTGCATTATCAAGTACATTTTACCCAGGACACCTGACACTATTTATGATACAGAATCATCCTGAGATATTCATGGTGATTCTGTATAGGATACAGTTTTCATGACTTATTCCTTTGCTTAGATATTATATGACTGGATGTATTAGCTATGATCCTGCGTGGCATGGACATGAGACGTATGATTATATTGGGTGGGGAGAGTCACACAGGCTATAGGTTGATTATATTATGCCGGCGTCTCAGTCTCTCTCTGAGCTAGATAACCACATGATATCACTACTACTGGCTCCCCGACACAGAGCTTGTAGTAGTTTCAACCTGAGTTATAGTGCTGCTCTCATCTTGCATTTCACTTAGCTGGTTATATATTATCCTATTGTTTCATTTATTTGCTGTACTGCATTTATTTTGGCTTGTATTATCTGTACCTTGCTATGTCCCCTGAGGACCTGGATCCAGATTATGTCCACAGGTTTAGCAGAGGAGATCCACTCTGAGGTTTACAGGACAGGTGCATTAGCAGGAGCAGAAGCAGGTTCAGGTGCAGGCACTAGAGCAGAACCAGGAACCGAAGACTAGGTGATTGCCATGGTGATTGCCATATATTTTCCTGAGTATATGTTCTTCCATACTCAGTCTGTGTTGTTATTTACTTTCTTGTTTAATGAATAATTGTATCAGACTTGATTATCGGATTGTTCCCCGATTTAATTACTTGTGACTTGATGTTGATATTTTATTTTCTTTTGTTGACTTGTTATATTCCTTCTGTGGATGAGATTAGTAGACCCTGATTATTGTTGTAATACAGCTTAAGTATGCCCCGATGGATCCATTAAATTGGGTTTGTCCATCGGTGTGTGCTGTTGGCCATTGCCACGTGTCCGGTCCCTTGGTATTTTGGGACTGGGGCGTGACACTAATCATCTGATCAAATAATAATATGAAATTTAGAGTTAAAATTGGTTAAACATGCGGTAGATAGTTGTCAAGGTAAGTGATTATATATATATATATATATATATATATATACAACAAATAAGAGATCAAGTGCATGATTATATATATAGAAAAAAAAGAACAAGAGGTCATGCATATACATATACATTAGGATAAATAACAAATTAATACATATGTATGTATATAAAAGAGGAAGAACAACAAGATCATACATATGTATTATATATATATATATATAAGAAGATAAGATGAAGAGGAAGAGGAGAACACTACCTAGGGTTTACTTGAAAAGGAAGGGGGAGCTAAGAGAGAGGGTGATTGACTAGGAGGGGGGGGGGGAACTGCTCATCTTGCTCCGGCGGGTGGGAGGGTGCTCTGGCCATTGTGCTCGGTGGAGCAAGGCAGCACAACAACAGCAGCAACTCACAGTAGCAGTAGTGGCTTGTAGCAGCAGTGGCAGCGACTCGGGGGTTGATGGTAGTGGAGGTGGCTGTCGTGAGGTGGCCGGGTGGTTGGCGTGAGGGAGGTGGTTGGCTGTCGAGGAGAGGGAGGAGGAGGCCGTGAAGCTTGGGTGGTTACGGTGGTGATGGAGGTGAATGATGACGTGGAGGTCGAGTTGGAGTAGGAAGAGGTCGTAGGTGGTCCGGTAGGCGAGGGAGGGTGGTGAGGTGATGGTGGTTGTGGTTAGATGGAGAAGGAGGGGTAGCTCGGGAAGGTGGTCGGCTGCTAGGGGAGGAGGGGAGTGAAGAAAGGAGGGTGAGGGTGGTTGGTTGTGTTCGGTTTTGAGGGGAGGTGGTGGTGTGGCTGAAAGTTTTAGGAGAGAGAGAGAGAGAGAGAGAGGATTAATGAAGGAGAGAGGAAGTATGGAGCATGGGGATTAGGGCCGACTACCTCTCCCTATTTCTAGGGATGAGGGAAGGCTTGTCATGAGGGAATGAGTGGTGGGATTGATGTTAAATTTGAATGGAGGGTTGTATTAAGTTTGGGTATAAAGTGTTGCATAGTACCACACAAAAATAGGGGAAAATAGAGGTGTGACCGGTCAAGGCATGAAGAAGGGCTTTCTTCATTGCTTTGCTCCAATGGGAGGTGGACATCTAGTTGTTTATTTGCACAAAGGCCCCCAACAGTTTAGAAATTGCACAAGTAAAGGAGAATTTGGATTGGATGAAGAAAATTATCATGTTTGGTGTGTTGTAGTGAAAAAAATTGGTGTGTGGTATTTTGTATGAACCATGAGGGTGTGAGTGGGGGTTTGGGTTGGTGTTGGGTCTAGTTTTGGGTTAGGTTGAGTCATTGCACCAATTTAGTTAAAATTAGTGTCAATGATGTTCTTTATTTAATTGGAAGTACATATGATTTAAATTGGATGGGACGCAAGTGTCATAGACTTAGTAGACTCAGAGTAGATTATTGTCATAAATTGGGTTGCACAAAACATGTCGAGATTGTGTCTCCAATTTCGATTGGAACGGACAAAGATGCAAAAGTTGAATTTATTTGAATTTAAAAATAGATATTTGTAACGAATATTGTGCGACTAAAATGAAGCACAAGAGAGAGTATTTATAAGTTACACAAAGGTCAGAATGAAAGACTGTCACGTATAGGATAATGGTGTAAAATTTGTTTGAAGGCAGAAGCTAGAGTAGCGCTCCAAACATCGAAGCAACGAAAAGGTACACCAAGAGAATTAAATTAAAAGAGGCATACTAATAACTCCATTAAATAATTCAAAAATAACCCTAAATGAATCCTAATCCTAAATTTGGGTCAAGAGGTTTACAATCATGTCGAACTGATCCGGTTCAACCTTCAAAATAGCATCTCTAGTTAAGTTTCTAAGTTATCGCATGCTAATAGTGTAATAAAAAAAGAAACAAAAATTTCTTCCAATTCAAGAATTATCCTTTTATTTAAATTTTTATCATAACAAAAAATCGGACCAGTTTGACCGTACCCAAAACTAATCCTGTTTGGTCTAGCCTAGTCCGGCTCAGACCAAGTTCTGGGCCGGACTGGATTTTGTCTTTGAGACTGACCCATGCTGGTCCGCTTCGTCAAGCCAAATTGAACCGGGTCAGACCCAGAGCCTGTTAAATCCGTCCAATTTCGAGATAGCATCGGCCCAGCTCGACCCAAATCACAATCTCTACCGGTACCAAGATGACCCATCGAACACCTCTACTTGTACTTGTAATGAGTTGAGTTCTAATCATACATGCCACTAGTAAAGTAATAAAGGATGCCACTGCACACCATATCATAGCAAATGTTGCATAAACAAAAAAAAAATATGTCATAGAACATAAAGCTGCATTCTCTAGATTGTCTGCCATTATCATATTTCTTTTATAGAGTTGCACGTACCCAAGAATGAACTTTCAACTCAAGCAACACTGGGAACTCTACGTACTTTTCTGAAGCACTTCATTCTCCAAGCAATATTGAAGTGAAGAGAGAGAGAGAGAGAGAGAGAGAGAGAGAGAGAGCTGCATTGTATGAATTGTGGTCCAGAAACCACCACTTACTTGCATGTGGAGAGCACTCTGGTTGCTGGAACTCAAACGAACACTTACAGCACATACGTGGTCCCTTCCCATGGCTCTCCACAGTACTCTCCGGACTCTGGAGAATGGCTTTTTTGCTTCTTTCGGGTGAAACAACTTCTTTTGGTCTGTACGCTTACTCAGTAGTACTAGCTTGGTCACTTTACATCCCATGAAAGAAAAAAAGCAGGTTTCGGGTGAACCTGATTCTGGCATGACCGATGCACACTCGACCTCGTGACTCCCTAGTTCGAGTACGGCTCAAATTACAGACCCAAACTTGAATTTAGGTCCACTACCGGAATATATATTTTTATCGATTTTGAAGGATCTTTGAGTCGACCGTTTATGAAGTATTTTAAAACTTTTTGTCTTTGTCTTGTTCGACTGAGATACTCTTTCCTTCATTCCTCCAACCGACAGTCGAAGCTGATTAGTCGAGTGTTTTAAAATTGAGACTGACAACTATTTCCTAATAACAAATATAAGAATGGTTTATGTTGTCATGAATTCATAACTACATAACATCAAATAACATCAAATCGAGAGTGACAATATATATATATATATATATATATATATATAATATATATATATATATATATATTTGATATGATCTGACAATAGAAAATAATATAATTTTGTTTTGGAAGGACTTTTATATATATATGGTCATATATGCAATTTTATTTTATTTTAAAACTTTCAGAACCACTCGCTATTGAATTACCAAGAATGGATTGGACTGGTATAAAAGTTGCTATTTAGGGGGGGGGGGGGGGGGGGGGGGGGGTGTTGAGTTTCTATCTCACCTATTTATAGAAAAATTTTTTAGAAAAAAATTTCTGTCAACAATGACTTATATTCCAATTTTAATCTTACGTGGCACTGATGTAGGATGGAGAATTTCTATGAGTATTTTTACACGTAGAAACTCTCCTAGAAATTCTCTATCTTAATACATTCAAACTAAATCATAGAATATTGGGCCCCACATTATTATTATTTTTTACTTTTATTTTTTGTCACGTAGGATAGAAATTGAAAACCGTTGGAAAATATTTTTTGGGTGAATTTTTTATGTAAAAACTTTGCAAACTAGGATAGAATTTTTTTATAGTATAATGCCAAGTAGGATAAAAATTCAAGTTTAGAAATATCCATTGGAGATAGTTTTGAAACCACAAAAAACCAGACCACTCATAAAAGCTTATAGTTGATATTTTAAAAATATCTCATAATCGCTATCCCAATAATTACCAAACAGATCCTTAATCATTAGTGTATGCTTGGTAATGGTATCACTGTTTTTGAAGGATTTTTGAGCCAATAGTTTATGAAGTGTTAAAAAAAGATTTGCTTGGTAATTTTTTTGAGTCACTGGTTTTTGTCGGCTCAATTTTTTTTTTAAAACCACTGCAGTATAATTTTGGGTTTCTTTATAAACACCCAAAATCAGAATGTTTTTAGGGTATCTATATTTTCTTCCATTTATATCTTTATCAAAAAAACATAACTACAACTACTAATTTCTCATCTTTATTTCTCTTGTGGACCAGGTCCATCTGACACGGTTACTTTCTCCAAAAGGTAAGTTCTTAAAATTTTGCGGTCCATTTAATGTGTTATTGCGGACCATTTGATGTCGTAATGAATGTTTAATAAAAATTTTTGTAGTCCATTAGATGTTGTAGTAAATGTTTTGCTCTTAACATTATAATCTACTACTCGCAAAACTGTTTTATGCTTACAAGTTATACGAGCGTATAAGCTATCGTTGGGAGGTCAATGATATAATATTTTTTCGGAAGAGTTATTTTTTATATATAGACATAAATAATTTTGTTGTTTTTAAAACAATCCAAAACAGTTTATTAATGAATTATCAAACATATGTTAAAATCACTACTTAAAATCATTCAAAATCGAACCGTCATAACCGCTATCAAATAATTGCCAAGTCGACCCTTATAGCTAACCAGCTCATTTCGGTTCCGGATATTTCACAATAACCTATATAAGAAAAAAAAAAAAACCCTATGTTTTAATGTCCATCTCCTCGGGATAAAATCGTGTTATAACAAAAAAATTATGACACGATTGCATCTTGAAAATGAAAGAGCACAAGTGCATCCAAAGAAGAAGAACAACTTAGGCTGCTAAGGTTGGCCAATCCAAATTTCTGGCTTTTATAGAAGTGATACAGAAACAAGAATAACTTTAGTTCAATGTGCGTTACTTTCTTCAGTTTCCTATTGCGTACAGGATTGTGGATTGCACTCGGAAGAGAAGAGACGGATTTTGGAACTTTTACAGGTGTCTGTGACCATGACATTACAACATGGTGTGGGAGAAGCTACCTTTCTTGTCATAGAGTTTATAATTTCTTCCTTTTAGAATAACTCAAGACAACTTTTCCAAGAGTTGCATTAGTACTATACTAATTGAAATGATTATGTATCTGAGTACCACTCTTGAGTCTTGGGTGATGACTCTAAACCTAATGGTCCATCCATAACTATTTAATATACCACGTCAGCTGCCACATAAGAAAGAATAATTTGAATGGACATTTGGAGGAATTAATAGCATTACTAAACAAAACTACTGCATTAGATTAATACCTTGGTTTAAGATCTTACTTCAACACCCTTAGGCCATCTCCAATGGAAATTTCTATTTTCCCTAATTTTATGGTAAAATTTTTTTTATAAAAAAAACTTCTCACAATGGTAATTTCTATCTCCATTTCTATCCTAGATGGTATTGATGTAGGATGAAAATTTTTTGTAGAATTTTTTAAATGTAAAAACTCTAATATAAATTCTTTATTTCTCATAGTGGGTCCTATATCATTAAATTGTTCATTTTATTTTGTGTCACATAAGATAGAAATGAAGAACCATTGAAAAATATTTTTTGTTTGTACAATTTTTATATAAAAACTCTACCAACTAAGATATAAATGTTCTTAAAGTACAATAACAAGTAGGATGTAAACTCAATTTATGAAATCGCCATTGGAGATTGCCTTATTATAGCCCAAAAAGTCCGGATCCAAAGTACCTTCTTGCCAAATCTCAAAGTTATTTGTCTTTTGTCAAATCTCTAGATAACGAGAGAAGAGAGAGACGGAGAGATAATTTGTATTACTAATACTAAGAGCAACATTAGTAGTTTGGACTCTCCAATACAATTTAAGACCCAAAGTTTTTAAAAAGGTAAATGTAAAATGAGTTGGGTTTGTATGAGAATAACAGAAAATGATAAAGTGAGCTTCCGGTCCCAAATATTGTGTGGTCAAAAATTGATGTGAGAAAAAAAAATGTAAACTCTAGAATCTAGAAAGTTGGGCTCTAAATTGGGACTTACTATTATACAAAATATTTTTCTACAATCTAGAATCTAGAAATTGGAAGACCTAACTCTTAGCACCTATGGGTGGGATATGATCGAAAATATAAAAATTGGAACTAGGAATGAGACATACTATTCTACAAAATAAGCTGCTACATTTTGAATCTAGAATATAGAATTTAGAATGTGGAATGGACCTTACTAATAATGCTGTAACAAGTAATCCTAGAATGGATATATTGTTAGTCTTATATACAAAATCACAATTGGTTACGATGGATAATCAATATATGTATATATTTAGTTGGTACAATCATATCTAATTTACATATAACTAAATACAACAAGTTCAATATATTTAGTTACAAAGATTATAATCCATGATATTTAGTTGCAAAATAGCATAAAAGTTAAATCCGTGGCAAAAAACCCACATAACTTGTAGTTATAGGGATGGAAATGTACTACCAAGAGCATAACAAAATGTCAAAGTGCATGGTTCTCACGGTTGTTAGTACATTAGACAACACCTAAAAGAAGAAAATTGAGATGACCAAACAACGGAAAATTCTTGAAAAACAAGTAAGGAATTTAAAAACAAGTAAGAAATTCTTGAAAAAGAAAGACTATTATGGTTAACAGTAAAGCTATTTCCTTACTAGATGATGAATGAATTGATTCATACATCAAAAGGTTTGACATAAAAGAATTTAGTGTTATCCAAACATAACCACTTTATAAAGTTGAAAATAATAATTACTTAACCACTTTGATTGAAGAAAACTACCTAAGTTTGTTGTTAATTATGTTAATGTAAGCTAGGTCGAAAGCATGAGGGGCTGTTAGTTGCGGTTGGAATGATTAGCTATAATTCACTTTTTTTCTCAACCACTTTGCTTCCAATGTTTGCTTGTGAGTATGATTAAATTTTGATGGTGCAACCATCACAACTACATGGCTTCTAATTTAAGAACCAAGAGCTTGAGTGTGTTTTGTTAAACTCGTTTAAGTGTCGAAATCATTTCCAGCACGAAAGCTACACGATTGAGTGGGACAAGTGGTGGTTAAATAAAGCATCCATCGAAATGGTGTGTCCAGAGACGAAGCAAACACTCGCATTAGACAGGAGTCGAACACACAAACAAATTTAAAAATAATAATAATTATATCGTAAGAGTCAGAACAGAACTAATTTTATTAATATTCTTTCAAGAGAAGTTTCAAAATTGATCTAAAATACAGGGACCATAATAAGTATATAACCAATATATTTTCTAGATAGGAAAGAACTTGAATTAAACTTGATTTATTTTATTTTATTTTTTGAATTTTTATCAAATTCGTCGGGAGTAAGGTAGCTCTATCCCTGGGTGCGCCTACAAAATCCGACCACTTTTAAAAATAAATCCTATCTAGCAAGTCTCAGCAGCAGTTATTTCATTCTCCTAGTATTCTCATAAAAATTGAGAATGTAAACATGAAAAAAAGAAGAAGATATGTTTATGAAACAACCAAACAATATAAAATCATGCACGTGCAATGCACATAAAAAAAGTTAAAAAAACTAAATTAAAATTTATTATAGATATAACATTCCAAGGAATCCAATCCACCCAACCAAGAAGAATTTCTTTCATAGTTTCACCTTAATCACATAAATTAGTGGTGTTTGGCTATATTTAGATAATATTATGTAGTTAAACAATTAGTTAGAATTTATTTATTATTTATTTTTTAATTATGTGAGAATATACATACGACCAGTTTATTTTGAGCCATTTTCAAGTATTATACTAGTCACGTTCACGTGCGTGTTGCACGTACAAAAAGAAAAAAAACTATAATCTTATTAAAACATTAGATATAAACTTAAATAATTAAAATATTTTAAATATAATTTGAATATATTTTAATTATAATTTGTTATCGACATATTTTTAAAATTTTGGAAATATATTTAGTTAGATAATACCATGTACTTAAATATTAAATATTTTTATAATTTATTATATGTTAAGGTAGCTAGAGATTTAGAATTAATTATAATTATATATTTTTTTTAACTACGGTACATACGCGGTTAGAAAGATCTTTTGAATTTTTTGGAATTTTTTTATTAATTAGTCGAGGATATATATACGGCTTGGACGATTCATTTTTGACCTGTTTCCAAGCTGCAATAAAAAAAGAAATATTTAACTACGGTACATACACAGTTAGAAATATTTTTGATTTTTGATTATTTAGTGGAAGATATACATACGGCTTGAACGGCTCATTTTTAAGCCGTTTCCAAGTCTATATATATATATATATATATATATATATATATATATATATATATATTAGTTATGTTCATATGGTATTGTTAAAAAATTAAATACAAATTTATATTAATTAAAATATTTTAAATATTATTTTAATAAATTTTAATTTTAATTTGGATTTGGTATATATATGTTTTTAGAAATTTGGATATGTTTTTAGTTAGATAATATCGTGTATTTAGTTTAAATATATTTGAATATATATTTTAGAATATATTGTATGTTAAGGGAGTTGGAAGGATTTTGATTTTTTTTTTAAATTTTAACTGCCGTATACATAGTTAGAAGGATTTTTAAATTTTTTGAACTATTTTATTTTTTAGTGGAGAATATACATACGACTTGGACGACACACTTTTGAATATATATATATATATATATATATATATATATATATATATATATATATATATATATATATATATGAAGATGGTAATTGTAGTATCATCCCTCATTTCCATTATCCTCCCAAAGTAGGCTAGAAGAAATGAAGGGAATAATAGCATGTTCGTCAATATAGCTACTTTCCTGTTCTACCATAACACCCCTTTCGTCTCTCTCCCTCTCTTCTCTTTCTATCTTTCTATCTTTCTTTTTTCGTTACTACTCATTTCTGCTCCTATTCACTTTCCTAACATAGTAGAATGGGCATCAATCATTCTATAATGATGCTCTCGACATTGCACAACTGTCGACATCACAAAAATAGAGTTTTAGGGTGGAAGGTGTAAAACTCTTATTTATTACGAATTGACAAAGAGTAGAAGAGAATTCCTATACAAGAGGATCTAAGTACAAAAAGAAAGATCTAGGCTAGTGTGACGGTGGAGATCGAGTACTACAACGGCTCCTTTACTCCGTTGACGATCCGGGACCAAGGAGGTTGACGAGCGTTCTAGCGGCGTTCCTGTCTTCTCCTCCTCCTCTTTCACGTGTGGACGCTGCCTCTACGTGTCTCTTTTACGTGTAGATATGGCTGCTTGCATGTGAGAGACGCCTACTATTTATAGCCTTAGGAAGGCTTTACATAGGCGCATGTACGCGAGCTGCATGTTGGCGCATGGTACTACAGGCGCATATAGCGTTAAGGCTGCCACGTATCAAGCCGAGATCTAGGGTTGCTGTCTCCCATAATACTCGTGACACGTGTCATGCCCTTATTTGGATAGCTGTGACTGCACCTTAGGATTACTTTCACTTGGCACATGAAGAGCACTTGAAGGGGTAGTGGCACATGACATTGCAGGCGCATACTAAGATGCATAGTAGCGCATGGCATTGTGGGAACATGAGACACTATAATGCGTAGTGGCGCATGGCATTGCGGGCACATGAGACATTAAGATGCGTAGTGGCGCATGGCACTGTGGGTACATGAGACACTAGGATGCGTAATGTCGTATGGCACCGCGCGCATATGAATCACCAAGCTATGTATTTGTGCATGGCACTGCGGGCACATGAAACACAAATTAGACAGTTGACACATGCAACTGGGTCACTGAGACACATGTAGCTGAGTCACTGAGGCACATGGAGCTGAGTTACTGAGGTGCATGGAGTAAATTTTTTATGCTTCTACAAGACCCCCTTCAAAGTTTTTAAACTTAAACTTTGTAAGTAATAAAGTTCGGAATACTTTGAATAGAAGTATGGAGGATGTAAGTGCAGGAATCACTTTGGCACACGTGTGAAGTCCCAGGCACAGTAAGTTGTTTGGCGTATTTGACTGTTGGGCGCATAGAGAAAGTTATCTAGCCAGGCGCAGCTGGCTACTTGGCGCATAGGACTTCTGGACACATAAAGCCGCGGCGGCACAAATTCATCTGTTGACTACTATATTTATCTCGCAATTTTGGTGCCTAGCAATTAGTGAGCCATTAATGACTTCTTTGCTATAAATAGAAGACTATAGAGGAAGAGAATAATGTCTCTCTCTCTCTCTCACAATGTCCCTGTTGAAGTTGGGCACGGGGAAGTCAGTCGAGCTGTTTGTCAACCCTCTCTCTCTGATGGTCGACCACGCTTATTGTCACGACCCGCACCCGAAAAATCGGGCATGAGTCGTGGGTACGTCTAGCCTACGCCACAAAATCAGCGGTAGAACGCTGTAAAGGTTCATTCTAGGTCACAATCTATAACTCACAAAACCTGTCAATATAACCTCTCCAAAAGGAGGGCAACCACACAATATATATATGCCTCAATAATAATAACTAGGGGAAGAGTAAAAGCACGATAAGATATCACAAAAAAATAAGGAAACGAAGAGCAAGTACAATATCCAGATATACAGTCCAAGTCTAAAGTCTACAACATCACAGAAGCAACAAAATAATAAATACAGTACAATCATCCAGAAAAGCAACTGGGAACAACCTAGGAAAACCCACCTAGCTAACTAGGGTGCTAATGGCGTCTCCTCGACGGGCTCCTCCTCAGTCTCCGGGTCGCAACACTCCTAGACGCCCGGCCCGTAGAATGTCGGGCAAAAATTCTCAGGATCCTCTAAAAAAAAATATGTCCAGTCAGGACTGGAGCGAAGTACATAACTCTGAAAGCAACTCCAAATACATGGTAAGGTGTATATGACTAGCAATAGAAAAGTATACAAGATGCACAGGTAAATAAATACATAGTGGAGCAAATAAAGTAGCTACAATGTAAAACTGGAGAACAATACAAGTAGTAGAGAAGTAACTGCATGTGAGAAAACAGGAATACTAGCTAAGTGTCTTGAGCACAAGTTCGTTATGTGATCGGCTTAGGTTGCACATGAATAATCTACGATAACTTCGTTATGCGTGAGTTGCATAACCGACATACACATGAATACTGTTTGGCTTTGATCACATAACCAACTCCTACTCCTCTCCCCCACTAATACTCTTGGATCCAATCATGACACGCTACGTACATGATAAATAACTCGCACACATAAAGGCGAGAGCACAAGAAGCACATGATAGCACATGAGAATCAATACCCGAAGCACATGATGAAATATACGTGATAGAGTACCAGCTGAACACGGTAAGGGGGATAACATCTCATGACGGGATCCACTAGTACCAGCTCATGAAACAATGTGTCAGAATCAAGTATTATAGTTCTAGAACAGGTGATATAAACGCTATCATGAAATAAAAACGATCAGAGGTAGGTACTCGCCTGACGTCCTGAGCAACTGATGAGGATCGAGATCCGGACCGGCGTCGCAAGAACCTATTGTGAAAAGCAAGATTAAATAGGATTCTAAATAGTTAAACTGATATAAAATAACTAAAAATAGGCTTCTAGGGGTATTCTAGGTCGAACGGATCGAACTAGTGAAATTTGGATCAAAAAGTCAAACCGGGGTCTAAAAAGTCACTCTAGGTCAAAACTAGGTCAAACGTTGACTTTTACGGTCAATGAGGGTAATTATGGTCAATGCTAGGTCAAACTAGGGTGCCCCTAAAATTCTAGATCAAAACTAGCTCATTAACCTAGTAAACCTTCAAACTCGCCTCATCGAGATACCGAGATACCCTTGGTATCCGATACCTCGACCTAAGCTATGCACCCCGCCTATACCCGCTAAAACCTATGCTAGCACGCGTAAATATATACACATATACATATAAAAGCAACTCTAAACTTATTCCTAGGCAATTGCTCAAAAACTCCGTTCCGATACTCAATACCTTGGGTATCTCAAGGTATTGAGATATCCTCCA
>JAYESA010000014.1:135652947-135670447 GCA_036927795.1 Iris macrosiphon
GTGGCTATCGGCCCAATGCTGCTGCCTGTCCTGTGCCACCCGAAGTCTATCTTTAATAAGCATGACCTTCTCTGCCGCATCAACCATCATCTCCGGGCCAAGCAAATCTCTCTCACCTACATCATCCCATGATAATTGTCACGCTCCGATCTCCCGCAGGCTAATCGGCCGTCCCCGCTAGGCGGGAATCACCCTCGCCAGCGCTCCCACGGGACAATCGCTTAGACCCATCCGGGCGTGATGCCGCACGAGCGTGATCCACGCCCGTGCAAGGCCGTGGTTCGTTGGCTGGCGGTAAGAGTTCTAAGCCACAGAGTCACACAGATTATCCGAGTGCAGCGGAGTCATGAACGCATAGGCGATCGGTAACAAGTTCACTGAGTTGACAATGTAGCGGAAGTATTGAAACATAAGTTGAAGTAAAGCAAATCTTTATTGATATAAATATGTGTTATAGGCGGCGTATAGCCGAGATTACAAGTCGCTCAAACCTCTCTCTCTGAAACAGTAAAAGCGTGCCAAGTGGCTATAATTGTGGAATGATTGTACAGGCGATGATTAGGCGATGTTCAGGCGATGTTCACAATATTATGTCTTCTATATGTGCTTCTGTTCCGGACGTACCGTTGCTTCGGAGTGATCTTCACACCTTAGCACGCACGAATGAGGCATCCGTACCGAACGAGGTTCTCCCGCACCCTGCACACAAACTGGTGGATTATCAGTACATTGAATGCACTGGTGGGGAAGCTACTCGCCCGCTCGACAAATCCAAACACGTAATACAGGTTCCGTACACCAACTATTAAGTTGTCTTTCTAGTTGCCTTAGGATCAATTTCATGCAAACATTGAATAGCCTAACGTGTCGGGCGGTGCGCCGTGCGACATGAGAGAAAATACGGCGAGACTTACCATTTGGCCTTCCCTGTCTAAGGCAAACATTATGTATCAAGCACGGGCAAGTATAAACATTCAGGAGGCATATCATATACAAACACGAGAGTCGTTATTACATGATCGTTCAGATGTTTAGTTGTTCCAATTGATGCGATGCAATGACTCGCACGCGGATAGCCGTTAAGCGAGGATGACTTATCTATATGAACGTTTGTCGCTGGCATAGCCATAAAGGACCGTTTATAGTCTTGAACAAGGATGTCTTGTAGCCAAGATTCGTGGGTGCCACAGTCCACCCTGTCCAGATGCGTGAGACTATCGTGAAGTTCCATCCGGATCGGAACGGCCCCAGTGCTCCGGCAACCGCCCGTGGAACCGTTAGACCTTGTTTCCAAGTTGTTCGCGACATGCAGGTCAGGGCCAGTTTCTAACTCATAACTTGATATGATAATCCATGATTCGTGATCTGAACAAGCGTTTGCTCCAAGAGCTGAGATTCGTTGATTTGTTACATGACCTGATTCTCGTTCAGATATAAACTTGATGTGATTATCATTCAGTTGCACGTGACGTAATTCTCGTTCAGTATTTATTTGCCCTGATACGTGCCCCTGGTTCGGGATTGTCTTGGCGACCCAATGGTCCCGGATACTTGCAGGTTCGTTCAGGCATGGAACGACTACGTAGTAGTCTCCCAGGGTTTAGATGAAAACATGGCAACATTCAAGCAGACAAGCATGCATTTCTAAGGAACATAAGTAAACACGTTTGCTCGGACCCGAAGGTAAGCCGAGAGATGAAATCGTTAGGGACTTAGCATGCGAGGGTCTGAGTACAAGCAGTATTTCAATTTCCATGTTCTAGCCCAAGCTAATATAAGTTGGGATTATTCCCTTAGCTAGGTGCGTTGGATTCTTATTAGCATGCAAGGGGTAAATCACCTAGCGACTTAGCTTGAATATTCCAGATTTTATGTGTGCTGGCTAAGCAAAGACAAGTTCACCGTAGCCACCCACCTTAGCGATGATTCGCCTCGGTAGAGCGATACGTCAAGCGAGCCTCTGAAAGCCTAAGCTGATTCCTGTAGGGACAAGTCTGGATATCTTTTGCTTCTTGTTTGAGGCAAAGCGGGTCGGAACAGTTTCACTTTTGCCGTTTGAGTTGGCAGTCCGCTAGAACGAAATGGGGTGTTACAATAATGAAGTACGACACCTCCGTCCATACAACGCCTTGAATGGTGACATCTCGACACTGGCTTGGTAACTGTTGTTGTAAAAAAACTCTACCAAGTGCAAGTGATCCTCCCAAGAGCTTCTGAAATCCAGAACACAAGTGCGAAGTATGTCATCAAGTGTCTGAATGGTCCTCTCTGACTGACCATCTGTCTGTGGGTGATATACACTACTAAACTTGAGCTGGATGCCCAAGCTAGCCTGCAGACTCCTCCAGAAATGTGAAGTAAAACAACTGTCCCGATCTGATACTATGCTCACAGAAACTCCATGCAGTCTGACTATCTGGCGCACATACATCTCTGCTAGTCTCTCTGTAGACATACCCACTTTGAATGGTAGAAAGTGGGCCGATTTGGTCAACCTATCTATGATGACCCAAATCGCATCCTTTTCTCCTGGAGAATGGTGAAGTCCAGAAACAAAATCCATGGTCACATGCTCCCATTTCTACTCCAGAATGGGTAACGGCTGGAGCAAACCTCCTGGCCTCTGCCTCTCTGCCTTCACCTGCTGGCATACTAAGCATCGGGATACGAAGCGTGCTACCTCCCGTTTCATCCCGTACCACCATATATGCTCTCTCAGGTCTCTATACATCTTGTTGGCACCTAGATGCATAGAGTACTGGGATCGATGCGCCTTCTGAAGAACCTCCTCGCGCAATGACCCACTCGGCACACACAACCTGGTACCGTGTCGCAATGAACCATCATCAGCAATGGTGAAGTCATCTGATAATCAAATCTGAACCTGTGCCCTGATGCTCCTCAGGGACTCATCCTCAAACTGTGTAGCCCTGATCCGGTCTACCAACTCTGACTGAATCTACAGTCTCTACATCTGCATCTCAACTCCAGGCACTATCACCTCAATGCCCAAGCTCTCTAGATCTGCCAGAAGATAATGATCTGTAGTCAGGCACATAGCTACCGGATGTAGAAGCATAAAAAATATGCTGCAGAATTATACGCAATATGTATGAAGACCGCATAAAACATAGTTTCAGTACAGTACAGCGTAAAGCATGACTTCAGAGCCATTGGCGTACAACAGAGCTTCAATGCTGTTCAGCGTAAAACATAGCTCCCGAACAACCCGCATAATATAGTATTTCAGACTACTTCAGTGTAAAAAGGTTGCTACCTCACCTCTATGGCGTAACACTTATCTGCTATTAATGCAGCATAGAAATATACGAGGAACTCTTCGTATTCCTCGAATGAACCTGTTAGATAGTACAATGAACCTGACTCCTGACAAAGAGTACTGCACGACTATCAAAGAGACGGCTGTAATGATGATTCAGCACAGAGCTCCAGACTGTCGTTTAATGACAAAGCCTTGACATAAGACATTATTTATGCATTCAAGTAATACTCTGCCTATTTTATACAGGCAGACATGAGCTTTTACGCTCAGGATGAGATAAAGCTGGCCGCCACATCAAAAGCTGCTCCTCGTACAGAACCCGAGGCACGTCTCTGCAATTAATACGCGAGATAGGGGCAGATCTCTGCATTTAATGCACGAGATTTTGTTCTATTTCCAATGACTGGGAGAGCTATAATTAGGGCTAATACATCCATATCACCATTCCTGCACATTACGCCATCAGGCTATTTTCAGCTATAGGAGTACGCCGTATACTATCTCCTCGAAATACGCTAGGCTATTTTCAACTATAGGAGTACGCCGTATGCTATCTCCTGGAAATATGCCAACTCAGGCTCTATTTGCAAAGGTGAGTGACAATGCTATTTGGCCCAGAATATGCTCAGGACTCCAGTCAACATCAAGCTTTACGCAGAAGTTGGCTTCTACGCCAACATGACAGCTACCTGGCTTCTACGCCTATATGACAGCTATTGGGCTTCTACGCCTATATGTCAGCTATTGGGCTTCTATGCCTACTGGGCTTCTATGCCTATTTTGGTTTCTATGCCAACTTGACAAGCTACCTGGCTTCTACGCCAGTATGACAGCTGTTCGGCTTCTACGCCAATCATCTCTACGCGAGGGGCAGTTACCTACGTGGCTTGCATGCCATGATCTTTGCAGCAGTTATACGCATTACCTCTTAATGGGACACACGTCACACGCAGAGTCGAGAGATCATTTATACGTGGGTAGCAGTTATCATAACCGTCGCGTAAAAAGTGCCACGTTCTCCACTGTTCGGCTTCTACACCGACTGGACATCCACAACAACTGCGCTATATAAATAGAGACCTCTATTGACAGAGGTCAAAAAAGGGGAGAGTCGAGGAAGATCGAATTTTATTTTTGAGAGAGAATATCCTTGAGCACAAACAGAGGGGAGTGATTACGACTTTGGCATCGAGCATTCAATCCCTCTTGCGATTTTTGAAGCTTATCCTTCTTCTATAGCACTTCTTCGTCATCGTGTGGTCCAAGGGACAAAGTGATCGACCGCAGATCAGACTCCTATAGCAATATTTGCCCAAATTTAAATTTTGTACTTGATATCCTCGTATAGGATTAATTGTACTTCTTATTTGTAAACAAAAGAAAGGGTTTCGTATAAGCCTTTTTTATTTTCTTTCGTTTATTATCAAATACCGGATACCTGCTCAACGCATCCGCAATTACGTTCGCCTTTCCTGGATGGTACTGCAACAATATATCGAAGTCTTTCATCAACTCCAACCATCTTCTCTGCCTCATGTTCAGCTCTTTTTGGGTAAACACATACTTCAAGCTCTTATGGTCTGTGAAGATCTCCACACGCTCTCCATATAAATAGTATTTCTACAACTTCAGAGCAAAGATGACCGCTGCCAACTCCAAATCGTGGGTAGGGTAGTTCTTCTCATAAGGACGTAATTGCCTAGAAGCATAGGCAATCACCCTCCCATTCTGCTGCAACACACAACCCAGTCCCTTCCTCGATGCATCACTATAGATAGTGAATCCTCCAGATCCTGATGGCAACATCAACACTGGAGCTGTCGTCAACCTCTTCTTCAGCTAATCAAAGGCGATCTGGCACTCCTCTGACCAAACAAACTCTACGTCCTTCCGGGTCAGCCTAGACAACGGCTCTGCAATTCGGAAAAAATCCTGAACAAATCTCCTGTAGTAGCCTGCCAGTCCCAGGAAACTCCTGGCCTCTGCTACTGAACTCGGAGCACTCCATGCCTCAACTGCCATGATCTTTCTCGGATCCACCGAGATCCCCTCTCCAGTCACCACATGACCAAGGAATTCAACCTTGTCAAGGAAGAACTGATACTTCGAAAGCTTTCCGTAAAGCTTCTCTTTCCTGAGAGTCTCCAGTACTATCCTTAGATGCTCCTCATGCTCCTCTGGGGTCTTCGAATACACCAAGATGTCATCTATAAATACCACCACAAACTTGTCCAGATGCTGATGGAACACCTTGTTCATCAGATTCATGAATACTGCCGGGGCATTAGTCAACCCAAACAGCATTACCATAAACTCATACTGTCCATACCTGGTCCGAAAAGCTGTCTTCGGAATATCCTCTGTAGCGCCCCGTTCTCCCGATGCGGAGAGCGCGGCTAAGAAACACAAGACGGTATCGTTCGATCGGGATAGATTGAATTAAGAACTCGTCCTCGTTATGGATTTGTTTCTTCGGAATCGATTCCCATATTCAGTGGACTGCGCCCCAAGGATCGACTTAGCGGCAGAGTCAGGAGGGACCTCTCCGCTGCTATCTTTTAATGCCTCGGTTTTCGATGTCGCTTGTTGCTTTCGTGCTTTGAGTTGGTTTTGGGATTTGCTTGTTTTCCTTGAACAGTTTCGATGGTTTTCATTGTTTTCGTTCATCGACTTGCACTTCTATTCCGAGATTGGAAAGAGAGGAAGAAGTATTAATCGAGCTGTTCGTGTGCAGGTGAACGAGCAGTAGGCGGCTTACGAGCGGAGTCGTGAAGCACCTCTTTCCTTCTCCCTTCCAAAATCTAAGTGAGTGGCTACCAACCCGATTAGCTAGCCCTGCTTCCAAGCTTCACTCCTTCGCCCCGATCAAACGATACCAAGTAATAATAAAAGAAACCAAGATAAAAGAGAATAGACTTGGTTCTTATGCTTGTCAATCAAATATGTGAACTGTTATCATACTGTATGCTAGTTCGTTCATAACTGTTCTATAAATCATGCTAAGTATGGAACACCTTGTATGCGCTAAACTTTTCAATGAGGCTATGTTAAATGAATCATGCAATACCGACTGTCCCGTACTACTGTTTGCCTCAACTGCATGAACTGTTAACTTAGTAAACATACTGTTCGATCACGGACAACTTGTGCACAAGGTAACTGGTTCCTGCGGACGGTCGCTGGGGCATGTTTCGATATGCTGACCCTCGTTGAAACAGGTTCTCCGCACTAAGGCGAACCGAGCGAGGAGCCGAAGTCGTCTACCCGATCCAGTCCAACTGTTGGCGCATCTTCACCGCGCCCCCTGAAGCCTTTTGAAGCCAGAAGCTGCAACTCTTCATACACAAATGCAGCTCCGTGGCAAAGCGATCCTCCAGCCTGGAGGTCCTTATCGTTTTGAGTTTATAAAGGGATGTAATGTACAGGACTGCTATCTCATTTTGAGTCAACCCTTTTGTAAGCCGTTCGGCATATTAGCTGACTCGTTCAGGAGTTTGTAATAGATGTTCATTATCAATAAAGAGAACTTTTCTATGTTTCAAATCTGTGTTTCAATTTATCTGCGTACTCTGAATATGTGCTTGCTATGCAAATCATTAAAGCCTTGTGCGGGCGCAACTCCAGGCCCGCACGGCGGTCACGACTCGGGGGACGCCTCGGGGCGTGACATAGTGGTATCAGAGCATAGATTCAAAGTTCCTTAGACTTCGTGCTGGAAAAGTTCCTTTAACGATCAAATTCCTGTGCGAACTCTTGAACTCGCTAGGCCAAAATGAGATACGTTCATGCAATAAGTCCATAATACATTATGATCCTAATGTAATTTACCTTCTTTTGAAGGAATGAATCCTGCGCAATCTGCAGCGCAAGTCCCGGATGAAATGCAACGCCAAGGAAGTAGTTCGGGCACTTCGGGAAGTTCAGAAAGCCAGCGAGCCACGCCAAGCATCGATCCCGTTCAGCAAATATTGCGGATGTTGGGGGAAAACCAACAAAGGGACGAGGCTCACCATGAACGGGCCGAGAAGCGGGCGGAAGAGAGTCAGCTCAAGTTTCAAGACAATATAGAAGCACGATTCTCAGTCCAACAGAAGCAGGTAGATACCCTACATCAGATCGTTCAGACTTTGGCTGCCAACCATTCCGCCGCAACAACAACGACTCCGGTGGAGCAGCCCGTGCTTGAAGTAGAGACACCGCAAATTCCAAGAGCGAGGGATGTGACTGCCTTCGACTTTGGCCACTTCAAGAAAGTCTACAACACCCCATTCAACGGGATTGAGGACCCAGTCGTAGCTCTAGATTGGTTGGCCGAACTTGAAGATCACTTCGCTCTGCTAGAGGTCCCCGAAGATAAGCGCGTCTCCTGCGCGCAACTACAGCTCCGCCTCAACGCACACGATTGGTGGGACGTGCATCGACGATCTCTCCAATTTGATCACGGAGAGGAGGCGATCTCGTGGACGACTTTTCGTGCCGCGTTCGAAGAGGAGTATGTACCCCCTCCAGTCCAACGTCAAATGGAGAACGAGTTCGTGCAGCTGCGGCAAGGCAGCATGACAGTTAAAGAGTACTCCGCCGAATTCAACCGACTCTCCAAATTCGCTAGGGCCTATTTACCTGATACAGCGAGTCGAGCTAGAAGGTTTGAAGGTGGACTACGCCCTGTCATCCATTCGCACGTAGCCGTTCCTCAGTATCGGATAATGCGTGAAGTCATGAATCACGCCCTGTCGCTCGAACCACACTATCCTCACGTTCCTGCCGGCGCTGTGCATACATACAATCACAAACGTCAACGCAACGACAAAGGAAACAACGCTGCAAAATGTCACAACGATGGCGGAAAGCAGAATGCAAACCAGCTCTGTAACTTCTGTAAACGACCGGGGCACACATTTGAGAAGTGTCGCCTGAAACTTGGGTTATGTTTAGTTTGCGGTGAGGCAAACCATACCGTTCGTGACTGTCCACTGAGCCGTCTTAACCGTCGTCCCCAACGAAATAATCCCTAACGGTAAGTTCTACCCTAAGTTTCGGGACGAAACTTCCAATTGGTTGGGTAGGATGTAGCGCCCCGTTCTCCCGATGCGGAGAGCGCGGCTAAGAAACACAAGACGGTATCGTTCGATCGGGATAGATTGAATTAAGAACTCGTCCTCGTTATGGATTTGTTTCTTCGGAATCGATTCCCATATTCAGTGGACTGCGCCCCAAGGATCGACTTAGCGGCAGAGTCAGGAGGGACCTCTCCGCTGCTATCTTTTAATGCCTCGGTTTTCGATGTCGCTTGTTGCTTTCGTGCTTTGAGTTGGTTTTAGGATTTGCTTGTTTTCCTTGAACGGTTTTGATGGTTTTCATTATTTTCGTTCATCGACTTGCACTTCTATTCCGAGATTGGAAAGAGAGAAAGAAGTATTAATCGAGCTGTTCGTGTGTAGGTGAACGAGCAGTAGGCGGCTTACGAGCGGAGTCGTGAAGCGCATCTTTCCTTCTCCCTTCCAAAATCTAAGTGAGTGGCTACCAACCCGATTAGCTAGCCCTGCTTCCAAGCTTCACTCCTTCGCCCCGATCAAACGATACCAAGTAATAATAAAAGAAACCAAGATAAAAGAGAATAGACTTGGTTCTTATGCTTGTCAATCAAATATGTGAACTGTTATCATACTGTATGCTAGTTCGTTCATAACTGTTCTATAAATCATGCTAAGTATGGAACACCTTGTATGCGCTAAACTGTTCAATGAGGCTATGTTAAATGAATCATGCAATACCGACTGTCCCGTACTACTGTTTGCCTCAACTGCATGAACTGTTAACTTAGTAAACATACTGTTCGATCACGGACAACTTGTGCACAAGGTAACTGGTTCCTGCGGACGGTCGCTGGGGCACTGGCACCGATCCGGTCCGGACGGAACTCTACTGTATAGTCTACTGTACTGGACGAGATGGCTTGTGGCACCACTGTACATTGGCTGCAAACCATCTCCGTCTAAGACTATTGTCCATTGTGGCATCACGCCAAGTGATCTCTTGTATATTTAAACCTGTTGCATACTAACTTGTGTCTCCATGACAGGGAAGGCAAGGTAAGTATTGTGCAGGTCATTCAGACGGTCAGGTAAAATCCACCTAACGGTGGCACGTTCATTTCAGTAAATTCAATATGCTGCTTACTTGTAAATGAACTAAGGCAAGATAGAAACCCACAAAAATATGCATGCTTCACTAAACAACGTGTTGATTGGTATAGTCAGGCTAGCTCGCCTTCACCAGCATGTTTCGATATGCTGACCCTCGTTGAAACAGGTTCTCCGCACTAAGGCGAACCGAGCGAGGAGCCGAAGTCGTCTACCCGATCCAGTCCAACTGTTGGCGCATCTTCACCGCGCCCCCTGAAGCCTTTTGAAGCCAGAAGCTGCAACTCTTTATACACAAATGCAGCTCCGTGGCAAAGCGATCCTCCAGCCTGGAGGTCCTTATCGTTTTGAGTTTATAAAGGGATGTAATGTACAGGACTGCTATCTCATTTTGAGTCAACCCTTTTGTAAGCCGTTCGGCATATTAGCTGACTCGTTCAGGAGTTTGTAATAGATGTTCATTATCAATAAAGAGAACTTTTCTATGTTTCAAATCTGTGTTTCAATTTATCTGCGTACTCTGAATATGTGCTTGCTATGCAAATCATTAAAGCCTTGTGCGGGCGCAACTCCAGGCCCGCACGGCGGTCACGACTCGGGGGATGCCTCGGGGCGTGACATCCTCCCTTCTGACCTTCACCTGGTGGTAGCCTGTCCTCAGATCAATCCTGGAAAACACCCTCGCTCCGCTCAACCGATCAAAAAGATTATCAATACGCGGCAACAGATACTTGTTCTTGATTGTGAGGTTGTTCAGAGCCCTGTAGTCGATACACATCCGTATCGACCCATCCTTCTTCGACACAAAAAGTACCGGAGCACCCCACGGAGAAGAACTAGATCTGATAAATCCCTTGTCTTGAAGCTCATCCACTTGCTTCTTCAACTCTATCAGCTCACTGTTGCTGACTCTATAGATGTGCTCGGATATCGGTTCTGCGTCTAGCACCAAGTCTATAGAGAACTCCACATCTCTGTCCGGAGGCAACCCTGGCAACTCCTTCGGAAAGACATCCATGTACTCCGCTATCAGTGGATGTAGCAACCTCGACTCTACCACCAGGGCTCCACAGAAGACTCCCTTGCTCTGCTCCGCTGCTCCTCTGGCAAACTGAAACTCTGGCTCACCCGGCGGACTAAACAATACTCTGCCTCTACGGAAATCTATACTAGCACGGTGCATACTCAACCAATCCATCCCGAGTACAATGTCGTAGCTTGGAAGTTGCATTACGAGTAGGCACACACTCAACTCACGGCCTCCCAAGGTAACTCTCCGGTCTCTACAGACATCACTGACTAGGATAATGCCACCCCCGATCATGATCTTGCAGAGTCTAGCTAAAGGTTCAGCAACAAGATGGTGTCTAACAGCAAAAGATACAGACACAAAGCTATAGAAAGCATCGGAATCAAATAAAGCAAGTGCTGGAATGGAATCAAGAAGAACACAGATCAAAAAAAGTCAATACGGTGCAAGATACGATATCATCAAGGAAGAACAGTAATATTGCAAAAGAAAACAATTTCAGGAAAGTTAAGGATAACAAAAAATCAGGAAGGGTCCTAGTTATGATTGAGCACACTCTCTCTCAGCCTATATACTATATCCTATTACAGGTAAACCTAGAAACTGGACCTGCAAACTATGACCTGCATACTAGACCATGCATGGGTCGTTGGTATGTCCAGCCTACACCGCAGAATCGACGGTAGAACGCTGTAAAGGTTCATTCTAGGTCACAATCTATAACTCACAAAACCTGTCAATATAACCTCTCCAAAAGGAGGGCAACCACGCAATATATATATATGCCTCAATCATAATAACTAGGAGAAGAGTAAAAGCACGATAAGATATCACAAAGAAACAAGGAAACGAAGAGCAAGTACAATATCCAGATATACAATCCATGTCTAAAGTCTACAACATCACAGAAGCAACAAAATAATAAATACATTACAGTCATCCAGAAAAGCAACTGGGAATAATCCAGAAAAACCCACCTAGCTAACTAGGGTGCTAATGGCGTCTCCTCGACGGACTCCTCCTCAGTCTCCAGGTCACAACACTCTTCGACGCCCGGCCCGTAGAATGTCGGGCAAAAATCCTCAGGATCCTCTAGAAAAAATATGCCCAGTCAGGATTGGAGCAAAGTACATAACTTTGAAAGTAACTCCAAATACATGGTAAGGTGTATATGACTAGCAATAGAAAAGTATACAAGATGCACAGGTAAATAAATACATGGTGGAGCAGATAAAGTAGCTGCAATATAAAACTGGAGAACAATACAAGTAGTAAAGAAGTAACTGCATGTGAGAAAACAGGAATACTAGCTAAGTGCCTTAAGCACAAGTTCGTTATGTGATCGGCTTAGGTTGCACATGAATAATCTACGATAACTCTGTTATGCGTGAGTTACATAACTGACATACACATGAATACTGTTTGGCTTTGATCACATAACCAACTCCTACTCCCCTCCCCCACTAATACTCTTGGATCCAACCATGACACGCTACGTATATGATAAATAACTCGCGCACATGAAGGCGAGAGCACAAGAAGCACATGATAGCACATGAGAATCAATACCCGAAGCACATAATGAAATACACGTGATAGAGTACCCGCTGAACACGGTAAGGAGGATAACATCTCATAACGTGATCCACTAGTACCAGCTCGTGAAACAATGTGTCAGAATCAAGTATTACAGTTCTAGAACATGTGATATAAACGCTATCATGAAACAAAAATAATCAGAGATAGGTACTCGCCTGACGTCCTGAGCAACTGATGAGGATCGAGATCCGGACCGGCGTCGCAAGAACCTATTATGAAAAGCAAGATTAAACAGGGTTCTAAAGAGTTAAACTGATATAAAATAACTAAAAATAGGCTTCTAGGGGTATTCTAGGTCGAACGGGTTGAACCGGTGAAATTTGGGTCAAAAAGTCAACCTAGGGTCCAAAAAGTTAAATCTAGGTCAAAACTAGGTCAAAACTAGGTCAAAAGTTGACTTTTACGATCAACGAGGGCAATTATGGTCGATTCTAGGTCAAACTAGGGTACCCCTAAAATTCTAGGTCAAAACTAGCTCATTAAGCTAGTAAACCTTCAAACTCGCCTCCTCGAGATACCGAGATACCCTCTATATTCGATATCTCGACCTAAGCTACGCACCCCGCCTATACCCGCTAAAACCTATGCTAGCATACGTAAATATATACACATATACATATAAAAGCAACTCTAAACTTATTCCTAGGCAATTGCTCAAAAACCCCGCTCCGATACTCAATACCTTGGGTATCTCAAGGTATTGAGATACCTTGATATCTCAAGGTATTGAGATATCCTCCAATACCTCACTAACTACCCATCTAGCTAACTATCTATGCATATAGATATATACCTAGGTAATTGTAAACCCCCTGATTTTTTTAGGATTTTAAAAATCAATTTTCGGAATTTTTTCTAGAATTTTTCACTAATTTAAATCAAGGTATTTAGGTTATAAATAATTTTAAATGTGTTTATTAAATATTAAAATATTATAAAAATAATATTTTTGGATGTAAAATAAAATATTAGACATAGGAAAATTTTCCTGAAATTTATTGGACCCTAGAACCATTTTTAAAGACCTAAAAATTAATATTTTTAATAAACCAAAATCAACCCAAATAAACCCGGTTTATTTCTGAACCGAACTGACCCTGAACCAACCCGAACCGGGCCTAAACCTTAGCGGGTCGGATCCGGGCCTAAACCGCTGACCCAACCCGAAACCCGACCCGTTAACCCTAAAAACCTAATTCCTAACGTCCGCCGCCCTGACTTCTCCGACAGCCGCCCGGGCGGCTCCATCTCCTGTAACTGCCGCCCGCTCGTTACGCCTCCGCCCGCCCGTTATACCTTCCCCCACCCGTTACGCCCAGCTCCTCCGCGCGTAACCGACGGCAGCCGCTCCGCCTACACCGCAACCGTCGGCCCTTCTTCTCCCTCTCGTCCCTATAAATCCCCTCGACTTCGGCCGCTCCCAGCCACCGCAGCCACTGCCTTCGCCTCCCTCCTCTGCTCTAGCCATCCCCGACCGCCTTCCTTCTCCGTCAACCCCACAGCGCCACCGCCACCGTCATCTCCTACAGCGTCGTCCTCGGCCTCCCCCACCTCACAGCACCCCTCGACCCCCGGCAACCCTCAGCCACCTTTACTGCCCTCAGCCCACAGCCCCGCAGCCCTGAACCACCGTCGAGACCCAGCGTCGTCCCCGACCGACTTTGACGAACTCCTCAGCGCCGCCTCCACCAGCACACCACCACCCAACAGCAGCCCTAGCCGACGGCGAGAAACCCTAACCCTAGCTGTGTCGTATCGCGCCGCCTCGCGGACACGAGCATTTTTAGCCCTCTTTGGAGCCCTGTTCAGGTAGCCGTTTCTCTCTTCTCGCTGTCCCGTTTCCTGTTTTGTCTGTTGTGACGCAAACCCTATGTGACCCTCTCGATACTCATGCAACCCGCTCGGTGTGTCGCGTCCTGTGGCGATCGCGAACTACGATCCAAAATCAGGAAAATATTTACCCTATTTTTCCCTGGAACTGAGTGCGTCCCGCTAAACGGGACGACTTGGTCGTGTGCGGACTTCACCGAAAGGTGCGCACCGTTAATACGGACGTGTGGAATTTTACGGAAGTTGATTTGGATGTGCGTGCACACCGGAATCAACGCGTATCCGTCGACAACGCCCCGTATCGGCCCTGTTCTAGAACTTATTGTAACTTCGTGTATGCATGTCGTATCGAAATAAAACTTGTGCCATCGGACTCGTAGCAATACGCTGGTCCTGTGACCCAAGTTTGGTTCAATTCTGAGAATGTTGACAAAATTGCGTATCGTGGGCCCCATGGCTCTACTAGACGGGCAATTTTGTGATCAGCTCATCGGAATCCAGTTCTGGACGTTCCGTTGGGTTCGTATTGTCGTTCTGGACTTGTGGACATGTTTGACAAATTTGGAGAATATTATCTCTGGCACATTTTTCGGTACGAAGTGGGCCACATATGGACCCCGCTTTGACCAGAAACTGTCACTTTTGCCCCTGTATCCAAATAGGACTCAAGGACAGGCATTTCTAGCTATTTGATGTCTTCTAAGCATGATGGTAATGTCTATTTCAGAAATTATAGGAGTACCTGCAGAACCCGCTGATACCAGAGCCGCAGTTGGTAACCAAATCCCAGGCAAGTGTACATTGCCCTACTTGCAGCATCTGTTTATACTATTTTCTTGATTTATGACTGTAAGACCTCTGTTCAACCTAGTTCCGTGTGACATTACTTAGCGTCTGACTAATATTCGGGTGTCAATACTGTACGCAGAGTTGTGTAATGTCACCTAGACATGGATTTCGAGACACTATATATTTTGTGCTTGCCTTATCAAGTACGTCATACCTCAGGACACCTGACACTATTCATGAGACAGAATTTTCTTGAGATATTCATGGTAATTCTGTATAGGATACAGGTTTATGACATATACTTTATACATGCTTAGATCTCATTATGACTTGCTACATTAGATATGATCTTGCGTGACATGGACATGAGACATCGTGAACATGAAACGTGTGATTACATTGGGTGGGGAGAGTTTTACCATACAAAAGGCTGATTATATATATATATATATATATTACTTTACTGGAGGTGCCTTAGACTCTGACACAGAGCTTTGGCACATTTATTGGCCCTTCGAGAAAATACTGCTATGGGTTTCCCCGACACAGAGCCTGTAGTAGTCTCAGCCTGAGTATGAATAATGCTCTCACTTGTATATCACATAACTGGTTACATAGTTTATCCTATTGCTTCATTTATTGCTGCACTTTATTTATTTTGGCATGAGTTATTTTGTACCTTACTATGTCCCCTGAGGACCTGGATCTGGATTATGTTCCTAGGTTTAGCGGAGGAGATATACCCCGAAGTGTACGGGACAGGAGCAGTCTTTGGAGCAGTACCAGATCCAGAAGACGAGGTGATCGCCGAGAATTTATCCTGAGTATATATCTTATCCATACTCAGTATATGCTGTTGTTATCTTATTTCTTGACTATTGTACCAGACTCATTATCGGGTTGTTCCCCGAGTTTATATTTTATTGAGACTTGATATTGCTTTATAATTCTGATATTATTGTATTTATTTATGTGGATGAGATTAGTGCCTTAGCCTATATTGTTGTTTTACAGCTTAAGTACACCCTGATGGGTCCATTAAATTGGGTTTGCCCATCGGTGTGTGCTGCTGGCCATTTCCACGTGTCTAGTCCCTTGATATTTTGGGACTGGGGTGTAACATAGTTTTTGTGGTGGCCCATGCAGGTCTACGACTAAATTATTCGGTTTTAACTTAGGGACCGAACAAGCCTGCAATAAGATAGGATAAGAATCTCATCCACTTGCTTGAATCGTTCTTGATCTCTATATCGGATTCGAATTAATTTCCTGACTTGCATCCTGTCTTGATTCCTCTGTGCGTTCTTATAGTTTTCTTTCAATGCAGAGTAATGGATCCGAGAATCGATGATGAGAATCCCTTAGGTACACCACATGATGCTGTGGTCACCTATGATGAAAGAGTAACACCAGAAGATAGAGGAAAATTAGTTCAAAGCAATCAAGCGGGCCAGCATATTTCAAGGTTTCAGCGTGATGACATCCCACCTCCGCCGCAGTTCACACCACCAATGCCCGTATTCCCACAAGGGCATGCTATGGACGGGCAACAGATATTCCAAATGATCTACGCAATGATGCAAGCCCAACAGCAGATTTATCAAGAGGCTCAACATCATGAGACGGAGAACTTGAGGAACAGCCTAGTAACTGCACTGGAGCAGGCAAACCTACCAGCTCGAAGGCCATCGACGGGCTCTATCACTGATTTTCGCCAGCTGAAGCCTGGAACTTTTTTTGGCAAGGAGGAGCCCACCGAAGTTCATGAGTGGCTCACAAACACTCAACATCAATTAGAAGCAGCTGAGCTTCCAAGGGAGCGTTGGATGACTGCCGTCCGGATGCAGTTGATGGGCAATGCACATCACTGGTGGCTATCTGAGGAGAGACGGCTCGGACCAGACCGAGTCACTTGGGAAGAGTTCTCTAGACTCTTTCAGGAGATGTATATTCCATCTACTGCTCGATCAGAACTTCGGGACAAGTTCAATCGCCTCATTCAAGGCAATACGACGGTAGAAGAGTACAATGCGGAGTTCATCCGACTGAGTCGCTTTGCCCCTTTCCTAATCCCGACAGAAGAGGAGAAGGCTGAGAAGTTCTTCGATGGACTAAACTTTGAGCTACAGAGAATGATCGGATCCGTTGTACCTACTTCATACATGGACGTCCTTGCTGCAGCTTGACGTATGGAGTGTATCACCAGGAGAGAGTCCAACCTGAAGCGGCCTTTCACATCAGCACTAGCCCGAGCACCGCATAGAGAAGCTGCAAAGAAACCTCACCTGTATCAAGTACCACAGGAAGCTGTATCCAAATCCCTAGCTCTTCCTACCTGTCACTACTGTGGCAAGGTAGGCCATGTTGAGAAGGAGTATAGACATAAACTGGGATTATGTTTAGCTTGTGGATCCAGTCAGCATTCAGTGAGGGAATGACTGAGCGTCGAGAAGGAGCACCAATAGTAAACCAACAAGCTCTACCAGCACCACGAGGATATCAACCAAGGCCACCTTTGGCACCTCGAGCAGCACTCTTCCAGCAGGCCCAGCAACAGCAGAGGGCACCACCTCAAGGATGCGGACAACCTTTTGCTATAACTTTGGAGGACGTACAAACTCGTGGAGTAGCAAATGCGCGTAAGTTTTTATAGCTATCTATTCCTAGTATTGCTTTAGCACGTGCCTGTTAGTTCGTGACCTTAGCCTTAACCTGGTATTTTGAATTTGCTAATAATTGATAACCTAGTTTTCTAAGCTGTAGTTTTCTTACTTTAACCAAAATTTTTGCGTAACTTTCATTGCCTAGGGAAATAATATTTTTTAT